>WBMZ01010822.1:0-188905 GCA_013400975.1 Atrichornis clamosus
TTTTTTGTTTGTTTGTTTAGTTTCCTCTGATATTGCTGCTTAATAGGCATCCTTTTTTTGGGTATCAGGTATTAGTTCTAGCTGGTCCTAATATTCCAAAGGAGACCAGTGTGAAGAAGAAATGGTGGTGATGTGGTTCCACTTTTCTTTACAGAACTGACTCAGCAGGGGAGGCAATAACACACTGCATCATTTAAAGATCACATATTGCAGCAAGTATTTCCAGGATTTTTCAGATGGACATATAGGAATGAAATAGAAATCTAGTTTTGGATTCCTTGTGCTGTGCGGCTTCACGTTATCCATAGTTTCCAATCTGAGAGTCATCTTCCTTAACCTAAGATTTTTCAAGAAAAAATTTCAGCCTTCAGCAAGACAGGAGAACAGTACAGTTAACTCAGACGTGGACGTGCCAGGGATCTCCCCTGCCAGTGCACTTGTGAAGTGTGTGACCTATGCTCTATGCCACAAGAGGGAAAGAAGCTGTCCTTCTGTCTTCTGTCATCGTGACTTTATGTGTGTTGTACTCTGTCCTACTCCTTAGTTAAAGTTGTCTTTCCTGTGATTAACCTTAGCAGCTTTCTGCTATGATAGGGGAAGGTATTGGTGGCACATTTAAAGAGTCAGTGAGCTTCATACTCTTAACATTCTCTGTCTAAACAGATTGTGACAAAAGCAACAAAGTCCAACATGTATAAAATAAAGTATTAAAGTATTATTCAGCACAGTACTTTTAAAACAATATGCAGTATCAGTGCAAAATATTTTTCTTGCTAAAAGACATAAGTCAAAGAGCAGCCTTTGCTGTGTTGTAGCATATGCTTGTGCTTGGCAAAAGTAGTGGCAGAAAGCATGTCAAACGACGGTGCTTAGAGTATTAAAGTTTTAACAAAATGTCAGAGAAAACTGGAAACTGGTTAATCCACAGAAATCTGTCATAAAGATTGCATTGTAAGGTGGTTTCAGCATGAGTTCTAGTGACATATGGGAGCTTAAAATATAATCTAATGATATATCTCTATCGGTGAGATGTTTATGTAACATGATTGCAAGAGAGATGTCTTTTCTCGTTAATTTATTAGGATAATGAAAGTTGCCATCTTTGTGGAACAATGCAAAGAACAAGTTTTATTCAGAAAAATCTTACTGTTGGAACCAAAGCTTTCTTTTTTCATTTATACATTTATGAAAAGATAAATGATTCATCTGGTTTGGAGTATGCTGAAGACTGGCAGCCTGTTCTATGGAAATCTGTGTTGCCGCTGACTTCTGCTGTGCTCTGGGCATTAGCATGTGTACCCAGGAGAGAGACATGAGAGAAATAGAATATAAACCATGGGATTGACTTGCTGAAGTGGACAACAAAACTTCATTCAGAGAAAGCTCTGACAGAAATAATTTCATATAGGAATAATCAAGTGAAGGCCTTTTCCAGTGGAAATGGAATTGAAAAAGCTCTGTCTATAATGCTGAAGAAAAATCCCAAATTATTTCAGTGTGCTGCAATTTCTAAACTAGGGATTTGATTACTGTGCTGCTTGGTTTTATAGAAATGCTGTTATGTGGAAAGAAATTTTGAGTCACAGTGAGGTTCCAGAATTCATATTGGTCATAAGTGTAAATATTTTTTTGTGTTATGGAGGGTTTTTTAATTCAAGTATTTTTGATGGACATGATTTGTAATGTGACCGGCTATAATGTATCACTAATGCACCATCTGATTTTGCCAAAATTCCACATGTGATGCAGTTAAAATGCTTTCTCATATACTTTACGTCAATGGTGAGGCCTACACTCATTAATCAAACACTGTGGCAGGGAGCAGAAGTCTCTTCACCACTTTTTTTTCTCAAAAGGCAAACTTGTGCCGAGCACTGTGAGGGGGCCCCTTGCAGCTGCTGCCGCCTGTGCTGAGGTGAGGAGGCATTTCCCGGCGGGGCGAGCAGGTGTAAAGCACGGGGGAGGGATGGCTTGGCCCTGACAACGCGCTGCTCTCCGGGGAGGCAGACAGCCCTGTCCCTGCCCCGAGCTCTCCAGCACCGGGGAAAGGTCAGTGCCCGAGGGGGGGAGTTGTCACCTCTCCCTGCGCTCTCAGGGACAGGGCTTGGAAGGGCTCAGCTCTTCACAAATGGTCAGGCACCCTTGATTCTGGCTGCTCTTAGAGCTGTCTAAACAGGCAGATTCCAGCCACTTTTCAACAGTTAGTTTTTGCATTTCGTAATTATGTTAGATACATTACAGGAGGACTGAGGAAATCCTTTCAAATACATTGCTGTGGAAGAACAGGTCTTTTAAATAAGGATGAAAGTTATTTCTACATATATATTCAGATCACGTTTCTTCTGAGTGATTTTCTGGATACCCTGAAAGGTGTATGAATATTGCACCTCTTTCATGTATTCTTCCTTTTCTCTCTCTCTCTCTTTTTTTTTTTTTTTTTTTAAAGACTCATGATAGCGGGAGAAAAGATTTCTTAATAGAAAAGGACAGGGTTGCCACAAAAGATATCCATGTACACAATTACTTCTAGTTGTTGAAATATTTTCTGTATCTGAGAGAACAATGAGTCCCTGTTGGCTTGTTCTGTGTGGTAGGGAGAGTTGTGTGGGTCAAAGGCCCTATGATTGCTTTACTGTGGACTGTGTCCTCATGTAAGTGTACAGTACAGTGAATTAAGGAAACAGATTTCAACTAGAGGGATCTACTGTTTATTCTTCATTTACTTTGGAGAAGAGATGTTGGAGGATAGTAGTCCTTTTAATGCTATTTGGGCACGTGCCAGCAGCACACCCCCTGTATCTGTGGTCCTTTACATTTCTTGGGACTATTAATGTCCACGGCTTATAGCAGATATAAAAATGGCATGGTTCACAGGCAAGTTAAACATATTGTTTCATGACTGTGGCTTGACTGTGTTGACATGATATATTTTGTTATTTTTTTTCCCCCTGTAGTATGAGACCAATATTAAAAGCAATTACATCCTTTGGTTCAGGAGAATGTGTTTTGTGATTCTGCCAAGCTCCTCTAAATGCTGAGAGAAATAAAAAAAACCAGCCTTAGAGTAGCATTTGTCTGATGAGTTGGTATTTAACTCACCTAAGGAAAACGATCTAGCTGAATAAATTGTTGGGTCTACCTCTATTGCCAAGGAAAGTTGTACATCCCCCCAAAATCAGGATATCACACCTGTCTTATGAGGAGATGTACCCTTCTGGAGGTTCATTCTTTCCAATTTCTGCAGATGGAGTCCAGGTGTCCAGTCTGAGTCTCAAGATTAGGATTGTGAATTTAGAGATGCTAAATCACTCTCTAACCTGAATTGCACTGATAATATCTCCAAAATTCTCATTATGTTAATTTTGTTCTTTTTTCTGTATCAACATTTAATGCATATTCTGTTTTGTTTATTCTGCTGGTGAAACTGGAATTTTACTCAAATCGTCGTATTCTGTGTCTATGGAATGTATATTTTATATCCAAGTAACAACTCTATAATCTGGACAATTGATCATGGGTCTTAATGCTTGCCCATGAGTACCTGTCTTTATATAAATATATTTGAATCCTAAGAGGCTTTAATCATGGTAGTTCATTCAAAATGAGAATGGTTTCAGGTTAGGAATAATCATGATTTGAAGGACTGTATGTCTTCAGTCATCTTCTTTTATCGCTGGGAAAAAACCCTCTTATATGTTATAAGTATTTATATCTCTAGATTCTCTCAGAGAAAATTTCTTAATTCCAAAGTAATCTTTGGAATGATCGGTCATCTGGGTTAGAGGAGCTAATACCATAACATCGGAAGCAAGGCTTAGTGTCTCTGACATTGTGTGCACTTTTCCCTTGATTTTTTTTTCAATTTCCAGGGTATCTAAGCACAGCCCTTCACTCAACACTGTTCCCTACGTGTTGGGCAGACTCTTGGCAGCTCGCTCCTGTGTGGTTCAAGGATCAAAAGCCAACCTGGTGGCATCATGCCATGCATGTATGAGCGATACTGCTTTGGCTGTGTTGGTGTTTTGTAGAGCAAATTGGTAACTAAATGCTGATTGATATGTGAGTGCAATTGTTACAAGGAAAAGGAGCAGGAAATGTCAAGTATCTCAGGTGTGTAACCCACTCTAAAGCGATGCACACTGGCACCAGCCCCTGGAGACTTTATCTGATGAAAATTCCCATTTAAGGAGTGCTGCTGTGAGGTGTAGGAGAAGGTGCATTTCTTTTTATGGTTCAGGTCACTAATTGTTGTTAGTAGGTTGACAGAATATTGTATCTCTTAAAGAAAGCTCATTTATGAGAGTTGTGTCCCAGTAAGGGTGAGCAGCTGGTGTGGGAAAGCACCAGACTGGGAAACAGATTTCTGATTCTACATTTGCTACTAATTTGGTCACTTCTGTGACCTGTGGTGACATCTATCTGTGCTATAGTTTCTTTTTATACTGTATTAATGCTTCTCTGGCAAAGAATCACATGGTATGAGTTGAAGCTGTTGCGATATAGAATGATTTGGTTGTTAGGAGTATAGAATATTAGGAAGATACTGCTCAATAGTAAGAGAAGTGAAATAAAAAGTAGCTTCTAATAGGGAACGGTACTACTGTGGAACAAGTACTTAAGTAGATTGTATTTCCAGGTTATCAGCAATAATTGCTATCAACATTATGCCCTTTACATCTAATTACCTCTTTATTTAAAGCTGGTTTTGTAAAGCTTTTTCTCTTCCACATGTTTTATAATTCATGCATCTAATGACTCCCCAAGAGAAAGCACACCGTGCACAGATTGGCCCCATTAGTGCAAACTACGTAATAAGATAATACTATAGACTGTTACACGTTAATTTTCCAATTACTATTTTTTGCCTTTCTTACAGATTCCAAGCAGAAATTGATAGCATTAGGCAGTGTATGGGAGTACACTAATCTGATTTGTCTCTCCCCGAAGATTACAAGCTATACGCCGTCTGGCCTGCTTGAACACAATTAACAGATTATATTATATTTTTGCTACGTTTACTTAAATTTTTTTTTTATCCTATCAGTATTCACATATAATATTTAAAAAAGGAATCCAGTATTATTTATCTATGTAATTTCAAGAAAAGTAAATTATTTCAGGTAATCAAGAGATTTTCACTATCAACAAGATTTGGAAAATAGAGCAGGTATATTGAAATCCAGAGGATTAAATGCACTCCACCTGATTGCATTTATGTAACATATGCATGAATTCCTGATTTGGTCCCCTTTTTCTGTTTCTTTGACTTGATACTTTTTTTTTTCTTTTCTCTTACAAAACAGAGAAGTACTTGGAATTTAGCTAGTTAAGAGAGTGTAATTTTCAGAAACACTCAAGCCAGCGTTGTTTTATCTGAAATGTTCAATTAGTGCATTTTATTTTTTACTGTGTAGGAAGTTGACTGACTAAAGCTAGACACTTTGAATATTGAGGGCATTTGCACATAAGAATGTGAATGCAATGGAGAAAAATATTCCTGCTTTTGTGTCTCGACCAATCTTCAACAAGGACATAGAATTTTTTGTCTTTTCTTATAAAACTGTAGAGTATCAAGTGTGAGAATAAATGTTTGTCACAGGAAACAGACGTTCCTTTGAAGAACTAAAAAAGCCACAAAAAACCCCAAAACAGAGATCAGAATAAGCCCTGCTGCACATGTTATTAATAGAAGCAGAGCTCAAGGAGACATGAAGATCTGGAATATTTCAATGAGAAGCCCTCAGGTCAGAGTTTTTAGCAAAACTTGAGCAACAAGGTCATGCTGGTTTGGATGCTGCAGATATTTTCTCTTCTTTGCAACCAGCCGGAGCTTTCGTCAGGTTTGTTGGGTGGGTTTGAAAGTGATTTGTTGGGATTTTGGGGGATTTTTTGTTCGTTTTTTTCCCTTGTCCTGTAGTGTAAATCCTGACAGCACAGGTGAGAGGTCAGAACAATTGAGGACTGAAAATGTAGAGGAGATATGATGCTCTGTGAGGCTTTCTGTTTGACACAGGGTTACAAATTTAAATGATGAGATTATGCTATTGCTATTACCTAGTTTTTTACCGAGTAAAATCTAAAACTGATGTGGAATGTGTGAAGCATATTTGCTTGAGATCACTGACACTTAAATCTGATTTTGGAAAGAGGCTAAATTTGATATAGCTGCCTTCACTGTGTGAAAGCCACAGATGTTAAGTCTCCGAGGTAAAGCCTAAAGTAACACAGCACTGATCAGCATGGTTACATCATTAATCAACCCAGCTTTTTATTGATTAAATCTGATGGGTTTGATAAGTATGTGATTAATACAGGCAAAGTCATGTATTCAAGTATATTCCTTGCACATTTTTCAATTTTCTTACAGCTGCTTTACCCCATTTCAGTTATAAGCCTTTTCTTATTAAGGCAATTCATGATTAGGATGAAGAAGGAACAATATTATGTGAAAAAAATAACATGTTAAAGTGGCTTCTCAGCATTGCATATTGATCAAAGCTGTTTAAATGCCAATAAGGTGGGACTTCTCCAATCTTCAGTAACTGCTAATCCAGCTCAGCAGTGGCTATTCCTAGACAAGAGAAACACTTGGAATTATTATTCTTTTCTATTGATGGAGTTTGTGATTTTTTTTTTCAAGTACATCATTAGGATGGGGGCAAGAGGTGTGAGGGAGGGGGACTGCTGATTTGTCAGTGATTGCAAATTCTTCAATATATTCCTATAGTTCATTATATTCCTAAGAAAACAAGAGGAATTTGTAAATACTCAATGGGAAAAAACCCAGTATATGTAGGTTGAAATCCTTTAAATTGTTCGGTGTTAAAACGATGCAGTGTGTGTATATATAAACACACACACACACACACATATATGTATATAAACTAACACGAGGCAATATTTTTGTTTTTTCTAAAGAATCAGTTCCCTATTTAAAGTATTAGGTGAATATGTGCACAAATGCAGAAATCTTGGGTTTAGTTATTCAAGCTAATGTACAGAAAATCAATGGAAGAGGGGGAATGCCTATCTTCAAAAGCTCAATTATAAAGTAGAGCCTTGTATCTAAATCAAGTGAAGAGTGATCTCTGCATGTAAGTGACTCAAAAGTTCTTTTGTGTTCCCACAGAAACATTTATTTGCTGTTTAACCTATTGAGCAGCCAAAGTGAACTGCTGACAGATTGTTTTATTATTTTGCTATTGTTGCTACATGTAGTTAAAAACATAAAAAGTTCACTGTCAGGTAGTATTAACACCAGCCATCTTCAACAAAGACAGAAAGCATGTAAGAAACACATAACTTATTTTAATAAGATGAACTAGATGAGAGAGAACTTTCCAGGAATTTTAATTCCATATTCATTGAATTTAGATGAAAGGAAAGTTACAGTGTGTTCCTTTCCCCTTGAAGTTACTTATCACTTAAAAAAAAGAAAAGTGTCTCTCTCAGGATTTTCCTGTATCAGTCTGTAGAGATCCTTCAGCCATCACACAGTGAAGTGAGTCAAGGACTCTGTGACTGGGAGTCCCAGCCTAAGCACCAGAAGGATGTTTCTTCCTTGGCCTTCCTGCCTTCCAAGTTTCCTTAGCTCCCAGAGCAGAACACATTGCACACACGGGAATTCCTCAGCTCCGTTACCAGTAGTGGTCTCAGTCGTGTTTTACCATCTCAGCCCTGGTGACCCAGGTGGCTACAGAAGGAGCACAGTGAAAAGGGGAACAACAGTGACCAGCATAACAGCAATTAAATCTTTGCTTATGGGAGACAAGGCTTTCGTGGAAAGTGGAGATTCGAGTCTATGCTGCAGTTCTTTATTCAGAGTGTGTCTTTTGTCAGACAGATTCAGAGCAATTCAGCTTTTAGAACTGAAACCCCCTTTAAGGTATCTTAGGTAATGTTTTAGTCTCTTAAAATTGTTGATTTCTACATCTTGCAGAGATTTAAAAGCAGTGCTGTTACGGTAAGAATTAAAATACCTGATTTCATAACTCATGCTAGGTGCACACACAGGAATTGAGGCTTTTCTTTAATCAACAACTCACAGCCACTTTGCAGCAGATAATTAATGTCACTTGCTGACTGAGAGCTGAGTTAGGGTAACCAAATGCTCTAGGTGAGAAGTGGATTTGAAGAAAATCTGCAGTGCACAAACAAATAGCAATCACACAGCACATATGCCCTGGAGACTTTCTCACCAGTGTAAAAGCAACTTTACAAAAACAAATATGTTTACAAAATAAATCAGATTTGTTAAAGCTGTATATATTTAATAAAACCACTACAGAAAATGCTGAAATTTCTATTGCTTTGGATCACTTGGTGAGCTGGACTTCTAAAGTATCCTTTTTTTTGTTCAAGATTGCCAGTGATTGTTTATTCCATCCATCCTAAATTGTAGCACTTGGTTTGGAGGATCAGTAAGATAGAGACTTAATTCACAATTTCCCAAATCACAAGGCTTTACTTTGCTTTCAGTAAAAGTAATTGAAAGAAATACAGTGCATACACCTTCATTTTATGATGAAAAGTTAAAATTTCAATACTGAATTAAAATTCTTATGTGAGAATTCCAGTAATTGTGTTCCATATTTCTGTTATTCAAAGGGCAGCCTTGAGGCAGAGATGAATATTTTTGTAACACTCTTTGTTCGAGGTTTTAAACATTATTTTGTCTCTCATTATTTATGTAATTGTCAAAGCTCAAAGCTTTAATCCTGATGCTTTATTTGTCCTGCACTGCAGCTACATGTGGATTTACTAACAGTAGGGTTCATTAATGCTGGGTTTCTGATATGTATTCCTTTCCTTTCACCACTAATAGGATAGGATTTTAACTCATAATGCTGATGGATATAATGAATGGCTTAATCAGTGGCTTCATCTTTCATCAGTGAGGTAGTCTGGTGACTTGATGTTAATGCTAATGAAGTTGCTAGTGAATTTAGAGAAAAAAACATTAACTGCAGTCATTAAAGATAGTAGAATTTAATTTGGATTTTAATTCACAATGTTAGTCAATATAACAACTTGCCAGGTGTAGAAAATGCTCTTATTAGACAATATATCACTTCTAGAATCGTGAATGAAGGGTTTGTTTCCATAGATGTTTTGCACGTATATCAAAGCAAAGAACAACTTTCTCCTAAGCAAAGAATAAAACAGAAATGGTGATGGTTCAGTTCTTGGTTTATTTTAGTTCGTTTTTAAGATTGCTACTGTTGGGAACCCTGAAAAAAATTCATCATCTGTATTTCAGGAGGTGTTCAAATACCTTCAAGTAAATAAGTGTCCTCTTTGCTATTTTGGGCATGCAAAAGATAAATAGCAGAATTTAAGAAAGTCTCAGATTAATTCAACTTTAAAATTACGATAGAACTGCGGCTTCTTGCTTCTGCATGTGTGGCTGGGAGGGTGCTCGTGACCATCCTCACAGATGGGACATTCCAGTTACATCCCAGTGAGAAAGCCAAGTTCACTCCCTGCTCACCCCCCCTGCCTGTTGGACCCTGTCCTCTGACAAAGGGAACAGGAGCTCAGGGTGGCTCTCAAGCTCCTGTCCCACTCCCACGTGCTGCTGTGGGCACAACCATCGTGTCCCCGTGGCCACTCACAGCCCCTCACAGGCAGCACTGCAGCTTCGCAGAGAGGAGGTGAAAGATGCCAATAAACGGGATTTCAACGGAGTGCAGAAATATGGAAATCAGCATGTTTCAGTGTTCCAGCAGTATTGCTTGGGTTGGATTAGGATTTTGGAATGAGTCAGAGACTTCCCTAGCAGTGCTGGTAGCTGAGAAAGCAGCACCTCCCCAGTCTCAGGGAAACAAGGATCTAAATGCAACTGGAGGAACTGTCTAGCAAATGTAACATAAATTATGACCCAAATGTTTGTTGCTACATATTCCTTGTCACTTTACACTTCAGAACAGGTGTTAGCCACAGTCTCCTGGCAAAATTTTATCTTTGCTAATTAAATTCTGCCCTGCTAAATTCCCCCTGTAATTTTAATTGGATTTTGTATTCCTCACTGTATGCTGTAAATTGTTGTGTGAGGCTACTTTGTGCTATTAAATGGCTGCATTTAATTGGTAGCTGACGTGCTCCTTAACCCCTAATACAGTGTCTTATAATTTGGGGAGTGATTTAAAATGTATTAATGCTCGTAGCTAAAATCCATGAAATCTTCTTCAGACAAAACTCATTTTTGGTTTCCCTTAGTCTTCTCAAGTGATTTTATTTAGCTTAAAAACTGCTAGAGAATTGTCTCTAGGGAATGTACAGGTAGAATTGTAAAGTATTTCCTTCTTCCAGAAAAAAAATGCCCACCTCCATCCATGCTGGGAACTGATTTAAAAAGAGAGTGCTACAGTACAAAGACTGTAAAAGAAACGAAGCTGAAACATTGCTCTCATGAGACAGACACATGCTACCAAAAATTGGTTTTCTCTATGCTTTAGACCATTCACAAGTTAGCTCTTAGTAAGATAATGGGTTAATTTACACATACCATAAATACATAATTTAAGTGAATTTAGGTAATAATAGAGCCATAAATACTTAATAGTCTACCAAAGTTGAAGTAAAGGCAGACAGGTTGAAAGCAAAATTGTTTCCCTTGGATTTTCCTAAAGTGCTTCTAATTAATTTTCCTTTCTAAGAAGGGCCTTTCTTTGTTGCAATACCTTTTTGTCTTTTCTAAATTTGTCTTTTCCAAATTTTATTTGATTTTTGCCTTCCTGTAATTTAAGTTCTAAAACACTTCTAGCCTTTCCAAATGGGAATTATTTTTCCCTTGATAACACTGTTCTTCATATGAATGAGTTTCTAATCTGGTCTAGTGTTGTAATGATGGTGAAAAGAAGCTCCCAGGGTTAGCCCAACATCCTTTCTGGGTGAAAAACGTTTATTGATAGATCCTCAACAGGTTTAAACCCTCAGGGTTGTACTGACAATCATCCCCATCTGAGCATCTGGCCCTGTATCCTTACCTTTCATCAGACCCAAATTCTCACTGTGGTTCCTGAGTTAGAAATATTTCTGAATTGTGAAATATTGGCATACAGGACTCTGCAGAGCACAGATGATGTAAGTGCAATTTCTGGTATGTCTGCCCACTAAAAAACTTATTCTCAACAAAGTCAGGGAAAATTCTTTTTCAAAGAAGGTATCGTTGCTGAACGTGCAATTCTGATATAAATCCATGGGGATGTTGCCATTATCATGTACAACAGATATAAAGGTTTGGTGATTTCCTGTTTTTCCTTTTTCCTGATTTTTGTTGCTATTTATATGTGATCTTTCTTGATATACTTGATATTCAAGTTATGAAGAGAATGTCTGTAGCTAGTTGTATATTTATATTCATAGTTTTATGCATTAGACCATGTATTCATACTCTGCTATTTAGAGCGGCTAAACATTTTTAAATCTGGATATTCAGAAGGAAATATGGCATATTTGTAAATATCTTTTCAGAAAAATAATTTTTGAATGTATTCTGCTCTTTTAAATGGATTGCTCGCTAATTTGCTCTTTTAATGTTGATATTATGTTAGTTCCATACCTTCAGCTACCAATCTTATTCCAAATGCACTGATCCTACAGAAAATATTTACAATGTAGTGCTATTTTCTTTATTTAATGGTGCGTCAAATGGCTGTAATGGACAGGGTCATGAATACCTTAGGGTTAGTGAAGTGGACAAAAGCACACCATGGATTTTTATTTATTGCAGTTGTTCAACAAATGTTGATGTATTTGTAATTATGGTTCTGATATTGGAAGGCTTTTTATTGGTATTTCAGCTCTGTGTAGAGTAAAACTTCAGGGAGAGTTTGGGATGTGCCCAAGGAGGATCGGGGGTTGCTTAAGCCCCTAGAGCTGAAAGTAGTGCATCCTCTCAGAGAGCTGCTTCTCTCCATCCTCCTGCTCCTGGGCTTCTGGTATTCACCATGCTGACCACTGGAATAGGTGTCCTTTGTTTTTCCTGGCTTGGGGATGACCCTCTCCTTTGAGCATTTATGTTTATGGTACTCATTAGCACCATGTTTACCGTTGTTAATGGCCAGACAGCTGAAGAGTCCCGGGGGCCTCCAGGGCGGACTGTTCCCTTTCAGCCCGGTTAGGTTTGTCCTTGTATGTATCTTTACTGACAACTTTAAACAGCACTGCACTCTTCTGAGTTTGCAAACCTGGATGGTTTTCCTTGAAGAAAAAGTGTCCTCTTTTTTCGCTTTTGACTTGGCAACATTTTTTTGTTTCAATAGCTCTTGATCCTTTGCAAAGCAAGAATCAGACTCAGTCTGATGTGTACTTGGTACGGGGAAGGTAATGAAGTATTTCTTAGCTATTTCACCCCTGTGCACACAAATTGGATTTTATTACAGGCCTTGTGCCCAGGAAGACATTGGGTTTGCATTCTTTCCATTTGTCCAACAGATCTGTGAGGTGTTCCAAGTCAGAGGGTCTCTTAAAAGCCCCTTGGGACAGGTCAGTATTTTAGTGTTCCCACTTCTAACTTAAGACAAAATGACATGATAAAACTCTCATGAGAGAGGTCAGTATCTTCAGCTCAGTGCCTTGCAAGGATCTGTGTTTTTGCATTTATTCCTTGCCACATAAGAGACTTTTCATTTTTAGCTTTGGGCAAATAATTGCTTTGTAAAATAATAACAATTAAATATTTCCTAGTAAGTGCTACAACATGCATGTGCTTGTAACGTAAACAGACTACAGCAGTAATTTAATTTTACCAAGTTGGGAGGACAACAGCTTAATAACCCTCTTTACAAGGTGGCTGTCAGATACCTGCATCACGGATGTGTTCCTGAGCCGTGACAGCCTCCCAGAGACCGAGGGTGCTGCAGAGCAGAGGAGGAATCCAATTTTCATATTTACGGTAACAGAGCTCGCTGTACTTTCAGCTTCTTGCTTCTGCACAGAAGCAATGTGTTCCCTGCAAATAGCAACTTTCTGATTCATGAAGCCCACGGACACATACAGGATAGCACTTGCAAAGGAAGGACAAAGTTAGAAAATAGGAATATAAATGCAGATAATGACATGTGTGATGCACGTAAGCTTTGGGTTGTAAGGATAATCCAGGAATGTCCCTGTGCAAGGGAAAAGGTAGTTTAAATAAGGAAAAAACAGACACAGGTATGGAATACTGTAGGTTTATGTGCAAATTGTTAAATTGTTGCTTTTTTTTTTTTTTTTTTAAGTTTGGAAGAGAATTTGAGTCATAACTCCTTCAAGAATGATTCTGTGCAGTTGTGTCAGAAAAGTGTAGTGATTATGAAATACTAATTATAGCATTTTCCATTCCAGCATTGTGTGTTATACATTATTGTATTATTCATGTGTTTTTCTTTCGGTTTTTTTTTTGAAGAGGGGTATTTATTTCTAAGGCACGAGAGAGGTGCAGTCCACATGGGGCTCTCAGCATAAAGTTGTAATGCTTTAACTTTTGTATTTGAGGCTGATTCCCTTTTATGTATGGTAAAATATTGTACTGGATACTTTTTAATGAACATTTACATGCAGATATCGTGCTTTTTCAGCCCAAGAGGCAACCTTATGTAATGCATATTTGCATATTGACACAGTTACAGTACTAGAGCTAGAGGAAAACAGAATAAAAGTCAACAGTGTGTTAAAATCTGCTTGCAGGGAAAAGTCCCTTTAAGGGTTGGCATTATCTTGTCTCAGTCACATCTACTTCATGAAATAGGCATAGCCTCAAGCAATGCCTGGAGTTGCTGCTCAGAAGAAAAGTGAATGTTAGAAAAGTTATAGACAATTTTGTTAACTTAAAGACTTCTGAAATGTGGTGATGAAACCTAGTATGGTACCTGGGAATATCGCTGTGCATCAGAGGGGAATACAGGATAACAAGTAAAACAGGATATATACCTACACAGCAGGATTTCACATGGCTTTGTGGTGCATAAAGGGCACAACTTTAAACTGGACTAGGGCAAGTGCACTTTCCTAGTGAGAAAAACGGGGGAGGACGTTGCTTCTGCCATGGATTTCACAGAAGCAGCTGCTTAACGGAGTGTTTGGGGATCTCAGGGTTAGTCTTCTGTGCCAGATAAATGCAGAGAGCTGCAGTAGATTTCATTCTCCTTTGGCCTTGTCCCCATCTCCCGTTAAAACACTTCCACGTCCTGCTACCTTGTGCATACCCATCCACAACCATTAGCATCTTGTTACCCACCAAATAACTTTTCTTTTGTACCATTTCTAAAAGCTGGAGGGCTGGGTGTCAAAAGAATTTATTCTGGCCTCTTCCAGCATCCTAGCAAAGTAGTTGGGATACTGCCAACAAACCTGTGCTGTCTTTTCGGATATAGGTGTCACAACAGAGCTTTCTGCAGGAAAGTCCTCTGAGCCTTGAGGCACACAGCTCCCACTAAAATATTTTGAGGAGGCAGTGATGTGACTTCTGATACCCACCAGGCTCTGTGAAGGACATCTAGAAATGTTACAGGACTATTGCAATTTTTAGAAAATAGTGATGTAGTTCTAACAATATCATGGTCTATAATTAAAACTCCTATAAACTTCATTCACATGGTACTGTATAAATAGTTCTCCACATCAAAGGTACATGTAATTATCCTTGAAAAACTTGTAGAAGACAGAAGACTTAACCAGATAGGAAAGAAAAAGTTCCCAAATCCATACATGTGGGTGACTTTAGAAAGAGTATTCATTATAGCTTGCTCATTGCTAAAAGAAAATTTCTGCAGGTTCAGTTAAGCATCCACAGCCAGCCTTTATTCTACATGTGTAAAAACCTGTGGAGGTTTTTATGTTCTGAGGAAGTTTTCCTCTTGGCAATAACAGGTTTTAGCACATGCCTCTTGGAACTATGAGAGAAATGTTCCTAATCTCTCATAACCAGATCTTTACCTAAAAGTAGAAGTGTTTTAGAGATACTATGATGTTCTGCAGGTAAAGACAGAATAATATTTAAGAACTTTGCCTCACAGAGCATTGCAAGCTCTAGCATATTGTCATAAATAATTTTTTTTCTAAATTGAACAAATTGCACAGGCACAAACAGAAGGGCTTTCTTCTACAAATTGCATTTTTCTCCTTGTGGCCTTGGATTTTTAATACAGCTATGGAATAATTAAGCAGAGTGGAGTATTAATGCAATTTTATAAATAAGGTTAAGGTTGCCAGATGTTGTTCATTTTTCTTTTTTTTTTTAATGTACATCAGCATTCAAAATGTAGGCTGATAGTGGGTTGCAGGAAACTTAGAACATTTGGTCTTACATTTCTAAGGTATTAAAAATTGAGCTTGTGGAGATGATGCTTTGCTGATTCACTTGTTTGGATATACCCCTCACTTCTATTTCCAGTTTTGAAAAGACCGACTCTTAAATCAGATAAAAGAGCAAACAACATATATAGTCTTTCCATTAAGTCTTCTCTGAAATAAATAAATACTGAGATTTATTTGTCTATTAGAAAAAAGTATTCAATGTCTGAGCTCCTTCGTAATATCCAGAGCATGTATATTTCCATATATAATTGTTTTGGACAGCAATTTTCCTATGATAAATTACAGTATAGGATATGCATAGATAAAAGTATAGGCAGTAGTTCAAATCATGAAGATGAGTACAGGCTGCAATGATGAGATTGATGGTAAGGTGCAAATATAAGTATTTGTTTTCCCTGCATGAACCTTGTCCTTCCTGAAGGGTGAGAGAAGAAAATAATTTGTCATTTACACCCACTCAGTGTGGATGTACATTTTACTGTAAAAGTTCTGTTCCTGAAATATGGTCTCTCAGAAGTTGAAGACAGTTGCTAATAATTATTTTCAACTATCAGAAACAATCTTCAGTTTTACACAAAAAGTTAAGGGTTAAGACATTTCCCTCCATCTTCAAAAATATCTTTTCAGGATACAGTTGAAAAATTCAGTGTGTGTGTATATATTTATATGCATCAAAGTACAAAAAATTTTTCCCTCTGCACCCAAATTGGGTCTTTAATATTATGCCAAAGGAACACCGTACTTCCTATTTGAATCATTACTTATACATATGCCTCATTTGAAAACACAGAAGATGTTTCATGTTTGATTCCTGGGTTGATGAGACTACCCATGCAAATTTATGGATTTTATAAAATGATCCAGTTTATATATGAGAGGCATAATTCATTTAGTGGATTGTTCAGCTGAACATTTTCAGCCCTGTTTGTTAAAGTATGCGCACTTCACTATCATCCTTTTTAAACTGGAGATTCTGGGTGTGATAGAAGGTTCAAGTAGGCCTTGAGTAGTCTCTTGGCATTCCAAGTTAGTCCCTCCACGTGTACCTCACAGTTCAGCTTCCTGGGAGATGGGCTTAGGCTCTTATTAAGGTTAAATCTCATGAACTGGGGTAAACAACATGTGTTTTCCTATAAGCCATTTTTTATTCCAAAGCATGATATTGAAGATATTTATCCTCTCTATTTAACTTTGACTTGCTTTCATTGACTTAAATGTGGAAGTAAATGGCTATGAATGATGTAGTAAAATTTTAAGTCTTTAAACATAGGAAATAATTTATAAATTATTTTCACTTTGTTGATTTCCCTGAAAAAAAAAAAAGCCCATTGCCTGCTTATACCTGATTGCACTTGTCTTTTCTCAGTGGTTATTTTCACTTGAGTTTTGTTCATTTTGTGATTTAATGGCATTGAAATAGATCACTTAAGTATTGATGTACTCATTTTTATCCTATTTATATCAGCTGCAGCTCACATTTAAATAGAAATTTATTTCTGCCTAAATGTTGCTTTCTCAGCAATGATTGATATTGTCTTCATGGTTACATGGTTGCTATTTCCTATTGCAGGATTTGAAGATCTTCCCTTATGAGAAGTGAAATTAAATGTATTGGTTCTTCTGTATAGCTGACAATAAAATTGAGCTTTAATAGTTCATTATTCTGGGCTTCCTAATATTGAGTTTCCCAGTATTCTACCAAAGTTTACTTTTAATTGCAAATGACACTAAGCTTCCTCCCCTGTCTTTTATGTCTAGGACAGATTTGTCATGTTTCACTTAGTTGCTTGTGTGTACAGGAACTTCTTTTTTGTGTGTGATATGTTTAATAGGGGAATAATATACTTTACTGCAGAATTGTAATATATACTAATCTGATTTTTGAAATGTACACATTAAAATATTTTTTTGTGGTGAGAAAAAGTGTGTTTATCTCTGACTTTGTAGTGACAACTGTTGCCACTCATGTCTTCTGCACATATTTGTTAATATCACCCATGCTGCACTGAAATAACCTTCAGAGATGATCCCGACTTAACCAATGTGCAGAACTGACATAATGTTGTCAATCTTATCCTCAGAAGAGGTGGTCTGCTAAATGAAGTAAGTGGGTTATGGAATACAAACTGTGGCAGAAACAGGGGACAGGGTGTTTCCAGGTGCTGTGTAAAACACGCACAGTTATCTAATGTGATTAGTTTGCCTACAGAAATCAGATCTGTAACTTCAGTAGTGATGGAAATCCCCGGGCTTTAGCCATTTAAATAAATAAAGCTGAGCCAGATGTGTTTTACTTTATTGTGTTCTGGGATATACTTAATGCATAAACATAGGGAGCAGGAAACACCAAGGACAAGAGAATGATGGAGGTCAGCAGAAAAAGCTGAAGAGGGTTCTTGCTTGCAGGACGTGGGAAATACCTGTGCTCCAGCCTATCCAGAGAGTGCCCAGTTGTCCCTGGGGTCTCAGCAGGAATATGGTTCAGGTGGTGTGGCGCTGTGACCTCCCTGTCACCAGGCACATTCTGCTCCGCGTACCCATGTCTCTGCTGTGTGAGGGGCTCTGAGAGTTGCAGGACCTCCACAGTGTTGAATCCAATAAGTTGTTGGATCATTCATACTGGTGGGAGTAGCTGAACTTACGGAAGCAGAAAGATTGCAAGAAATTGCTGTGTTTTAGGAGCTAAAAGTTTTTTTAATATTATTGCATGGATGCGGTTCTTCCCTATCTGTTTCTGATCTTTCTTTCTTTTCCTAGGACAAATTGTAGCAGTGGAAATTTATTAATGGAAACATTTTGCAGGAAGAGCACTAAAGTACAATGATTTTCATTGTTATCATCAGGAAAAAAAAGAAAAAGATATTTAATGAGTTGCACCAGGACACAATTCTGTGAGTTAGCGGACTTCCTGTAAGCAAGAATCAGCCTGAAGTGCCTACATGAAAATTAAACTTGATTCTTCTAACACCATGAAAATCCTACTCTGAGTCTTGGAATCGATTTTGTCATTTCACTTGTCCTTCAAAACATCTTTCTTTTTTTAATATCTGTGTACAGTAATTGCAGCATCACATTTCTGTCTCTTTCTTTGACTCACCCTGCTCTCTCCAGTAAGGAGCCATTTGTACAAGTTGAAGATGATTGTTTTTTGAGAATGTTACCAATTTAATCTAAAAATCAATTGAGTTTCACTACGGTCAGAAAATTGTACATCCTCTTTGTATCCAAATCCTCAGAGCCTTAGGGGAAAAAATGCTTTGAAGTGAAGTGTAAGAAGAATTTTAATTTTTTATGCAGAAAGACAGAATTTGGAGGGCATGAGAAAGAGGAGAGAGAAACAAGTATGAAGTGCTTTTCCCCATTGTTCTGATGCCAAATGTAGTACACAAACTCTGTTTTTCCTACTTACCTTTGTATCACCCACTGGTCTCCTGTCTTGTGTTCTCCTCAGCTTTAAACATCTCTGCAAATTCAGAGAAACACTTCTAACTTACTCTTTTGGCAATGTCTTTGAATGAATAAATGCATGGTGAAGACCAAAGTGATGCAGTGAAACAAGTCTGAGTGATCTAAAGGCTTCAGGATTTCAAAATATGCTCTGCATGTTACTTATGATTTTATAAGTAATTTTGCTGTTTCTCTGTGCAAATGCAAAACTGCTGAAATAATCTTGAAAAAAGTGGAAGTGGTGGTTCTATGCTTGAAAATAATTGAAATGCATAGATATTGTTACTAAAGGTATTCTACAGTCTCTTACAGAACAGGATTAATCACTTAATTTAATATTTCTTTATATCATTCATCTCATTTTACAGGGTCTGAAGGTGTCAAGTTCTTCAATTAGTCTGATAGTCTGTGACCTGCACATAAATATTAATATGTCATATGACAGCTAATTCTTAATCAAAACTTTCAGTTGGGTATAGATATATGAATACTCTCCATTTAATTTTGGGAAGCTACTATGTTGTAAGTGGATAAGCAAAGAAAATCCAGTTGATAGCAGCAGAGATATGAGAAATTAAGTAGCTTGGTTCTCATTCCCTGTCTATAAGTCCATACATTTTGTATATTGTAATATAGGGGGTTTTTCCCCTAAAAAATGTTAGGTGTATAATGCAATTCTGTTATTCTTCACCAGGTATATACTGTTCTTCTTTTAAATGGTTGCTTTATAATAATATTTGTTTCCAGAACCTGCTGAGTTCTCATATGTTTTGTATTGCTGAGCAGAAGACAAATACCTCAGGTGATCAGACAGGTGCTGTGATTCTAGCTTTCACCAAGTCTCCAGACCTGCTCAGCAAAAATATTGAAGAACCCAAACTGCACTTCATCATAATTCCATGCTGACAATGCCCAGAATCACAGATAGAGGATGTAACTAGAGGAACACTTTCTTGGATAAGCTTGAGCAGCTGGAGTTGGCATTAAGACAGTTCCCAACAGAATCCTTTTTCTCCTGTATCTCCTTGGCAATGCTGAAGCGGTTCTCCGTAGCGTGGGGGTGAAGCAGGATGTGTGTATTGCCCAGGCTCACACAAATTGCTGATGGTTCAGAGCAGAGAAAGATTAAGGCATTGCCTCAGAATCCTCCCTTTGTTTTAGGCATATAATTGCTCGTTTGCATGTTTATGTCATTTTCTTTTCCCCCCAATGAATCAACAGATGCCTTATCTTCAGTTTCCAGGTGCTGCCATAGTGTCAGTAACATGGAGCACTTGAATTCTTACGCAGTGCACACTGTAGATGTGCAGATGTAAAATATCTCCCAGCTGTCGTGTACAAACCACAGCATTATGAGGCAGTGAATCCCGATAAATCCTGAGTTTTTCAGAAAAAATCTGCTTCTTTCCTTCCATTGTAGAATGTTTCTGATAACTGTCTTGTATCTAAATATTTTCATGCTCAGCCAGTAATGCTGCAGCTTTCATTTTAGGTTGTTAGTATTTAAAGAATTTCTGATTTTTTACTTCTCTTGAATAGGCTGGAAAGAAAATCAGTGCTTTTATAGTTTGTGTGTGAAGGGGTTTTTATTTTATGTTCTACTAGTTGTTTGTTTTTCCTCTGCAGTGCTTCATCATCTGTCATTCCTCGACGTATATGCAGTGATAAACTCCCTGTCCCCGTTAATGGCAGTCGAGAATGCTTTGCTTCTCTCAGGATTGGTGCCATATTACCAGGACAATGTATTGATTTGGTTGACTGCCAGTGTGTGATGCATGACAGAAATGAGAAATTGAACTTTCTGAACGTGAAGTAAATCGTGCTGCTGATGATATATAAATGATTGAGGGAAAAGCAATCAATCAGATTCTCTCTGCTGGCAGTGGTGCTACATACAATTTAATACAGAGTAAAACAACAGTTGTTTTACAGTCTAAATCAAATAGTGTTCTGTGCTAAACTCATAGTCTTGCAAGGATTACTTGGAGCATCTTTGGGTTTAGTATGCGTTCCTTTCTGCTTTAGCAACATGTGATCTGATAATTTAGAAATATTGAACTGACATTTATTACTTCTTTTTTCATGTCAAGTGCCACAGATTATTTTTTCTACAGTTCTTATTGCTACTTTAAATTGACTGGTCTTTAAATAGTTTTAACTTGTGAGTAGAGTTGTTTTAAGTCCCAAATACCTGCTGAAGGAGTTTATTATAGCCACAGGTAATTGGACTTTACTGTAAAACATCCACCAGAGACATGAATAGGCCCATTCTCTCTTTTGGCAGATGTTTTGCACTTATTAGACTTATATCAAATTATCTTTGGGTACTTTAGCAGTACACAAGAGCATTCATGTGCAGATGACTGTAATATTCTTTTCTCTCCTTCTCCATGTTATGAAATGAATGGGATAATTTATCCTTCTTGGAAAGAGAGGGAAATATTTTAATGAAAGCTTAAAAGAGACTTCCTAAAATTCTTCTTATCAATACATACGAACAAGTCTTGTCATTCAGTGTCAGTCTCAGCTTATCATTTGTCCAATGTGAGTCCCTTATCCAGCAGGGAATTCTGCACAGTTCTCCCCAGAGCCACCCAGAGCTGCAGAGTTTGGAAACCTCTGTTTGAACTTTTGGGTGAGAGCTTCAAAGGTGTTCCTCTCTCCTAAGAAGTAGTTATTGATATTTGCTCAGTATTAAGGGTGTGAGAATCCAGGGAGAAGCTTAACCACGCTTTCCTGGTAGAGGGTAAAGCTGAAGCATTTGGCAGTCTGCTGGAATGTAAATTCTGGAGTTCTTTTGTGTGAACCCTGGTATGATTATACGGTTCATAGGCAGTTGGACAAAAAAGTTCAACTAGTAGATATTCTAAAAAATACAACAAAATAAAGATCTACTTGGCTCTTTTCTAATTTTTCCTCTTACATAGAAAAGTGGGATTTTTCCTTCCTGAAACTTACTTTACTATTCGTTTTCTTCAAAAATGAAAATAAAATATTCGTTTATTAGGGAATTTTAATAGTTAAAGTACCTCCAAATTAAATAAATTACCTTGATTAATCCCCAGTAAATGGTATTAGAATGTGGAACTTGCCGTTGGAGGGCAGGGTAGATGTCAGACAGAATATCAGCAAAACTTGGAAATGTCACAAAGAGTGAACTCTCACAACAAGGTAATATTAATCTTCCTTAGCTCTCTAAGGGTGTTCTTCTATATTTTTCATAAAATTGAGTGCAGTAAGTTGCTTTTACATTTTAAGATCAGTTGATATAATTATTATTCTTTATTTTATTTGTGTCTCTGAAAGCCTAGAGAGAGACTTGACAAATGTAAAGTGTTGCTAGACAAGGACACATAAGTAAGCTGTCTGCCTCTTTCCTGAAGATACACTTGTGATCAGAAAAGTAAAAGATACCACTCCTTTAGATTTGCCACTGGGCTTATGAAAAGCAGAATGAAAAGTCACAAAAATCTGAAATTGCTATCAACACACTGTAAAAATGTAACTACTAAAATACTTTAAATCTTTGTGTGCGTGAAATTGATTTTTATGGTTGTTTCAGTGTTTTTGCAGGTTGTTTGGTTCATATCAAACTCGCTTGCCTTCTGCTACTGCTCTACACCTGGATTCTACTTGGATTATCAAAAATTAATGATGCACAGAAACAGTTTTATAGATTCTATGCATAATGCATTATTCCTTGAAATTAAGTGGTATTTGAGCACTCTAAAATTGTGTTTAGTATATAATTTTATCCTTTGTTTGTGGGTGAGAACTTCAAATCAAGGTTATAGATATGTTTGTATATAATGTAGATAGTATTTATTATCTCACTTTGCACAAAAAGTCACAGTTATTATTCTATGTTTGAGTTGTTTTTATTTGCAATTTTCAATAACAAAAATCTTTAGATTTATGAATAATGAAACATTAATGAACATCTTATTTCCTGGTTTTGTAATAGATTTATTTCTGATGTCTCATGATCCTTTCTGTACACCAGCTCCAGAGTGTGCAAGTTGGCTCAGCAACCATTTGGGAACCCAGATTCTTTTTTCATGCATATGTTTTATGACTGCGTGAACATGTGCTGTGTTCTGGGGTGTTTTTGTGGGTGGTGGGATTTTTTTTGTTTGGCTGGTTTCTTGTGGGTGTTTTTTTGCCAGTGATGGGTGTTATTGCAACTGCTGTAGTTGCTTCTTACAAGGCCTCTTACAAACCTTACTGAATGTGGCTGTCATTTACTGCATTCAAGCCATTTTAGAAAAAGATTTATGCTGGTTTTACAAGTGAAAACTGAACGGATTTGGACTAGAGTTTGTCCTTTTTATTCAAAGTCAATTTTAACCTCCACAGCACAGAGAGCAGACACTGAGATAATTGTACACTGCTCTCTTACTGGCACTGTCCTCGTGCCTGTGCTGAGCATGGTGCACAAGACTGAAAAACATCTCTTCCAGGTCACCAAGAGGCCATGGTTCTTTCACCAGTGCTGATGTTTCAGCCCAGGGACAGAAACTAGAGCAAACTTGTGCTGTTTTATGCAGCCTTGGGATCAGAAGTTACCTTAAACTGATGAACAGTTGCTATCTCGAGATGGGATGTGTGTAGCCTTAATTTGGTTTCAAATGTTTGTTTTATTGATATATTCATGCAATATATCTTTAAAAAAATGCAAACCCAACAGATAGTAAAATACCTAGGATACCTAGGATTGCCTTTTGAGGTTGTATTTAGAATGACCTGTCTGTATATTTTTAAATGGTTTCATTTTAGAAGTGTATTTGTAGATATGTTTTGAGTTAATGGGCTGTTCCTCCTGATGTCAGAAGAGATGTGTATCTTACTTGTTTGCTCCTGTTTTTATAGATGGCTATACAACAGATGACATTGAATTTTACTGGCGTGGGGGTGATAATGCAGTCACAGGCGTGACAAAGATCGAACTGCCACAGTTCTCCATCGTAGACTACAAGCTTATCACCAAGAATGTTGTTTTCTCTACAGGTTTGTGGAGGGGAAGTTAAAAGGGGAATTCTTTTAAAAACTCTTAAAATTGCATTAATTCTCAATGTGCAGTTGAGGAGCAAAAATTTTAGAAACAGGAATAAAATAGAGCAGCAACTGTGAATTTTGAAAGCAGAAGTTTTATTATAACTTTCATTCTGTATGAGGCATCATTCATTAACATATGAAGAGGGCACAGTTATCTGTCATGTTAAGGCTCATTAAATGAGCTGTATTTTCTGTTTTCCTGTGAAAACTGATTAAGCCACTTATGTGCCTCTGTGCCATAAACCCAACAAGTAACAACCCAGCCTTTTTTTCCTTATGTTTAGATGTTCCTTTTGCTAAGCTGTGGATGTAGTTGACTAATTATTTTATCTTCGGTGTAAAATCCTTAAAATTCTTGTTCCAGGATTTTCAGTTTAGCCTATTCCAGCAAGCACATGACTTTCTAAAGGCTGCTTTCTGAGGAGGAGCAGAAAATCCATTTGGATTTCATGAAATTAAAAACAAAACAAAAAACAACTAATATATTTCAGTGACATTAAATTGTTCTAGAGAGGCAAGAGTTGACTAGAGCTGTTACTCTGTGGTGTTTTCTACCTACTTGAGGAAACTCTTAGGTGTATGAGTAGAAATCATCTTTGGAGGGATTTGTAGAAGGATTGTGCAGCCCAAATTCTTCAAAACTAACCAGAAATGGGACTTGAAAAATGATTAGGCACCCATTTCAATGAGTGTTTCATACCCTGCAATATTTCTGGTGTCCAGTGACAAAAGACTAGTGATGCATTTCTTGGAGAGAAGGTTACAATAAGGGTTACTCTGAAGGTGGATGTGGCAGTTTGTCAGGGAAGAGGCATTTCTATGCTTTGTTGCTCTGACATGTATTTTGGCTGGTGATGGTTGAATATTATGATTACCAGCAGATATGCACCTAAAACATTCTTGCACCCTTAGAATAAAAGATTATTTCATCCCAATTCTTGCTAGATATTCTGCAGCTGATTATCCTGGATCTTTCACCTCTGAGTGTACTCTATGTTTCATGAAAAAATAAAACCAAAATGACAGAAAAGAAAAATGTTTTCAGGCTTTATACAAATAAATTATGGTCATACCAAATATTCTCTTTTAGGTGCCTACCCAAGGCTGTCTCTCAGCTTTAAACTTAAGAGAAACATTGGTTACTTCATTCTGCAGACCTACATGCCTTCTATTCTGATCACTATCCTGTCCTGGGTTTCCTTCTGGATTAATTATGATGCTTCAGCTGCAAGAGTTGCTTTAGGTAGGCATTTTTACACATCTCATGCTGTGCGAATTGGCTGAATGCTTTCTCTAGCTTCTGGCTTAGTGGATAGTGCATGATTTGAAAAAAAAATTCTGTTAGACTTTTTTATGTCTGGCTTGTTTAACTTCGTATTATTTGAATCAGCGTTAAATCATCATAATTTAAATAAAAATTAAAGTGATTTCATGTCTGAATCAGCTAACTGTATAATCATTGTAACAGAATTAGCCTAATTGTCTCAACATATTCTGTTGTTCTACTGCTTGTTTTTTTCTCCAAAGAGAATGTACTTAGTTTGCTTTTGCCCGTGGCAGTCCAGAACACACGTTCAGCACTGTGTTATGGATTATAAATTGCTTTTCCTTTCAGGTATGATTTAAATAAAGTTTTAGTAGGGTTATGTAGCTCACTTGTAAGGACAAGGTCCCTTAAGTTGAGGGACCGCAGTTGAGGCTGCACCTCAAATCCTGTGTCCGGCTGTGGGCCCCTCACTTCAAGAAGGACACAAAGGGGCTGGAGCATGTCCAGAGAAGGGAACGGAGCTGGGGAGGAGTCTGGAGCACAAGTCTGATGAGGAGGAGCTGGGGAGGCTTGGTCTGGAGGAAAGGAGGCTCAGGGGGGATCTTACGACTCTCTACAGTTCCCTGGACGGCGGTTGTAGCCAGGTGTAGATGTGTCTCTTCTTCCGAGTAACAATGATAGGACAAGAGGAAATGGCCTCAAGTTGTGCCGGAGGAGGTTTAGATTAGACTCTAGGAAAAATTTCTTCACCAGAAGGGTTGTTCAGCCCTGGCAGAGGCTGCCCAGTGGTGGAGTCACCAGTCCTGGAGGGGTTGAAAAGATGTG
Organism: Atrichornis clamosus; assembly: GCA_013400975.1. Classification (NCBI taxonomy): domain Eukaryota; kingdom Metazoa; phylum Chordata; class Aves; order Passeriformes; family Menuridae; genus Atrichornis; species Atrichornis clamosus. The sequence continues at coordinate 25,895 of WBMZ01010822.1, forward strand.
TAAATGTGGCACTTGGGGACACGATTTAGTGCTGGACTTGGCAGAGCTGGGTTAAATGTTGGACTTGATCATCTTAAAGGTCTTTTCCAACCTAAACGACTGTATGATTCTATGATTATTTATTTCCTTACTGTTACCTTACATTCCAAAAGCAAAGCTGTTTCCCTAATTAATCTCTGGAGTACTCATATCTCATCACTAGTCCCATGTGTGTTTGTTTATGCTGTGCCCCTCCTCAGAAGATCCAAGCACGTTACAAAAATAAATATCTGTATCCATTGCCAAATTTTGTATAAATCAGACTGATTCCTGCCAGTACAGCTCTTGTATAGCTAAAATAAGTAAATCCCCATAAAAGATGCTGTTGAGAATTTGACATTTTAATGTTATAGAATACATCTGAGTTTTACGAGACCTTTCTGTGTAGCATTTTCCCATAAGTATTTGAGACTGCAGACATCCTGCAAATGCTGGATGAGAGCAAGATAACAGTGACTGTAGCCTGGTAATTTATAACTGAGACTTGTTACAGAAGGTTGCAGTTTAGCTGGTTAAAAATGTATTCATCACTACTGTTTGACTGAACTCAATTTATTACAGGTGTAATAAGTTTTTTATGCTATGCCAAAAAGTCACGTCCAAGATAAGAAATGAACAAGATGTTCCTAAACAAATTCAAACACAGAAAGGAAGTCTGCAGAGGGTGGAGGCAAGGGTCAGGTAGCCTGTGAGGTATACCCAAAAAGAGTCTGAGCAGCCAGGGATCAGGTTAGGTAAGCTAAAGCCCTAAGACAGGATTAAATCTGTCAAGGGCAACTAAATCAAGGGCAACAAGAAAAGCTTCTATAAGCACATCAGTGCTGAAAGGAAAAGTACTGAAAATGCGGACCCTGTCTGGAAGGAAACAGGAGACCTGAACACCTAGAATCTGGAGAAGACTGAGGTACTCGTTGATTTTTGTTTGCCTTGTTCTCATGGACAAGTACTCCAAACACATTGCCCAGGTTGCAGAAGGCAAAGGTGTGGACTGGGAGAATGAAGAACCACCTGCTTAGGAGATCTTGTTCAAGACCTTCTAAGGAACCTGAGGATCCCACGCACAGGTCCATGGGATCTGATGAGATGCATCCACAGGTCCTGAGCGAACTGGCAGATGAACTGGCGAAGACACTATCCATCATGTTTGAGAAGCTATGGCAGTCCGGTGAAGTTTCACTGACTGGAAAAGTGGAAATAGAACCCCCATTTTTTAAGGGGGAAGGAAAGGAAGACCTGGGGAACTACAGATGGATCAGTCTCACGTCGATGTCTGACGAGATCATGGAGCAGATCCCCCTGGAAAATATGCCAAGGCGCGTGGAAAATAAGGAGGTGATTGATGAGAGCCAACCTGGCTTCACTAAGGGCAAATTGTGCCTGACAAACTTAGTGGCCTTCTACGACAAGGTTCCAACACTGGTGCAATGAGGGAAGAGCAACTGACATCACCTACCTGGACTTGTGCGAAGCATTTGACACTGTCATGCATGCCATCCTTCTCTCTAAACTGAAGGGTCATGCATTTGGTGCATGGACCACTCCGTGGATAAGGAATTGGCTGGATGGTCACACGCTCAGTCAATGGCTCGACGTCCGAGTGGAGACCAGGGATGAGTGGTGTCCTCAGGGGTCGGTGTTGGGTTTGGTGCTGTTTAACATCTTGGTCATCAATGTGAACAGTGGGTTTGAGGGCACCCTCAGCAAGTCACAGAGCTGTGTGGAGCTGTGCACAGGCTGGAGGGAAGAGATGCCATACAGAAGGACCTTGACAAGTTGGAGAAATGTCACAAAGACAGTCAGGTGGCTGGAGCACCTCTCCTATGAAGACAGAGTTGGATTTGTTCAGCCTAGAGCAGGGAAGGCTTCAGGGAGACTTTAGAATGCCTTCTAGTGCCTTAATGGGCTGCAAGGGAGCTGGAGAGAGATTTTGGATAAGGGCCTGGAGAGACAGGACAAGGGGGAATGGCTTTAAACTGACAGAGGGCAGATTTAGAGTAGATCTTAGGAAGGAATTCTTCACTGTGAGTGTGGTGAGACAATGGAACACATTGCTTGGAATGGTGGCTGCCCCATCCATGGAAATGTTCGAGGCCAGGGTGGATAGGGTTATGAGCAACCTGGTCTAGTGGCAGGTTGTCTGCCCGTAGCAGGGGGGTTGGAATGAGATGGTTTGAAGGTCTCTTCCAAACCAAACCTTTCTGGGATTCTATGAATAGGGACAGGGGTTGGAGATGTCCTTTTTTTCCACCAGAGAGAAAAAAAAAATCTATAAATTTTCAACTGTAATGTTTTAATATTGTGAATTATAATGCTAGAAAATTAAGATTATTTCAATCACTAGACTTGTTAATTCTTTTTTTCAGGCATCACAACTGTGCTCACAATGACAACAATTAACACCCATCTTCGAGAGACTCTTCCCAAAATTCCATATGTGAAAGCCATTGATATGTACCTTATGGGATGTTTTGTCTTCGTTTTCATGGCTCTGCTGGAGTATGCATTGGTCAACTACATCTTCTTTGGCAGGGGGCCTCAGCGTCAAAAGAAAGCAGCAGAAAAAGCTGCCAGTGCCAACAATGAGAAATTGCGAATGGATGTCAATAAGGTAAACTGAAACAGGGGTATGTTTATAGCATTTCCCCAGGAAGGCAGACTTTCACTTCTGCCAGACAGTGCTTTAAAATGTAATTTCTTGTAGAAAATGAGTGGATCGGAATTATTATGATCTTGTCTTAGCTCTGCAGAGCAGCGTACTTAGCCACCTCAGCAATGAATGCTGCCCTCTAGCCTGGAAAACTGAATTATTTGTTTCTAAAGCATGCAGTCAGTGAAGCTTTACTGAGAGATGTTTTCTTAGTCAGAAAGTAGAGTTAAATGTGTATAATCTGTTTCCAAAGGAACAAATCCAAAATGATGGCTGTATATTCTAGTAAGAGCTGTATGGAACATTGGAACTAAAACCTAAATTTAACGGGCTTTCATCAGTCTTTCAGATGAGCTGGATAAGAAATATTTCCTACAGAAGTGTTCAAAGCTGACAAGTTTGCATATTTTCAACCTATAATGGCCAAGGATACTATTGACTAAATGAGGAACTGCTCAGAAATAAACCATCAATGTGCTGTGCACTTAATTTTGAGTCTAAAAGTGGTCCCCTGGGGATGGAGAATTGAGGCAGAAAAGACGTTTGCCAAGATGCACACTTGTGGCAAAAGTATCCATTATGCTTAATGAAAATGGGGCACTTTTCATAAAGCACTTGTAATTTGTCACTTGGACCATTTTGGGATGAGTTTCACACAGTGGCAAATCTGGGCTGAATGCAAAAATGTACTCAGTGTGAAATGTATAAACTTTCACACACATGCAAAATAGGAAAGTTAAATAAGGTTTGGGGTCTTTTTGGGGGGATTACTTGTTTCTGTTTTTTGGGGGTTTATTTGGCATGAGAAGCTCTTTGAATTTTAATTCATCATAGTACTCCAAGGAGAAAAAAATCAAAGTCAGAATTTAAAAAAAAAATTCTAAATTAGAAAGAAATCAAGGGATTATTTGTGAATTGGAAACATAAGTTTCATACAGCTCTAGTGATGGAATTTCTCATGTTTGGTCAGAGCTTCTACACTTCTACACACATAGTGGGCCTGCAGACAGAAGAAGATTTTGTTAGCTTTTTGTGGGAACAACAAAAATCCTTCACATGTTGATAGCATAAAACAGCTTTATAGATTATAGTTTATAGTCTTCTAAGATGGAGAGTTATATTGCCATGGCTCAGATCCCACCCATTCATCAGTTCATTTTTTCTTTTTGATTTGAGAGAAACATATTTTAATGAATGAAGGCAAATGCATAATGATGAGATTAATTTTGATGTTATGTTACCATATATCATCTTTTACCATTGTAAAATTCATGAAGACACTACAACATCTTTTTCTTTCTATTTATTTTTCAGCAATGAAAAAACCCAACCTGTGAGGTTTTTATTTAATTTGTCAAGTGGTGTTGTTTTATTTTCTTCTTTTTTAATTCAGTTTCACTTTAAAAGCACAATGCTATAAACTACCCTGTAAGTAATTTCATAAGACTAGATCTGCATTTACCTGCAGTCTTTCCTCTAACATCAATGAAAATTTAAGATCCATAGGTGTCAGAGTGCCACCACTAGCTGAGATATATTTTTAAACACTGTTTCACTTGTGGTATTTTTGATATTCTTATTCATGCAATAGATCTTTCAGCCACGTAAGAGAATAGCCCAAGTCCAGTGGCAAATTGCTGATCATGAAGGCACTAACTAGTGTGCTAATCTAATCCAGGAAGCAGAGTAAATGAATTCCAATAACTGTTGCAGAAATTGACCAGTCTACAGGATTGACACAAAGTATAATGGGAACAACTTTACATTTTTTATTTTGTTTTTATACTGAGCCTTTGCCTTAATATACTAGGCCAGCATGGTTAACAGTCTATGGAAGTTCTGCTCTGGTATCCAGATCCACTCTGATCTGATAATCAGGTTTGCAATCCTTTAAGCAATAGACAGGGAATCAAATAGGAGAGGATCAGAGAACTCGTCCTTCTGTGCAGAGACTGCTCTGGGGAGAAGGAAAGGAGCTGACAGCTGTTCTTGTTGTTTGACCAGCAGCGAGAAAACAGATTCATATTTAATGGACCTGAATATTTCATCTATTAAAGGGAGCCAAATATTATATAATTATTTTCATGTGTAAGAATCTGAAATGGCTCTGAACTGCTGAATTTATTTCAGAAGGAGTTTTTCATAAAAAACAAAGTATTTTAGAAATAGGACCACATGAATACTCCATCTTTAATTAGAATCAAATAAGGAAGGACTAATTTTACAAGGTATTAGTGTTCTTTTGTGATATTACAAGATTCCTCTTGATTCACTACATGCAATATTACGAATTAATCAGAATCACATACTATATGAGAGAAGATTAATGCTATGGGGAATAAACCTCAAACCATGAGGATGAAGACCTCTGGACAAAACTTCTTCTGTTACTGCATTCAGCACGGACATTGTAAAACAGGTGGAAACACAGTTGTTGGAACTGCTGCTTGTAGCACAGCATCTTTGCTTATACGTTACAGTCCAGAAAATCTGTAATGGATTCCTTCAAATTCCAGCACCCTTGTTAGGTAACAAACCTTTCCACCAATAGAAAGTGGTGAGAGGAGAAGTGCTGATCAGTCCTTTCATCCACAACTGCTTGCAAAATCAAAGGAGAAGTTTATACATGCTCCCTTAATGCTGTTGAATTCTCTGTCATGGAGAGATTCCAGAGTGCACACGGGCACAGGTAGTCTTTCTATTTTTGCTTGCTGTTACTCAGAAGATCCTAGAGAGCCTACAAAACAGTGCAGAAGCACAACAGAAGCTGTTTTTCCATGCCAGTGGTATCTGCTGAATCCGTTGTAATCCCTTGGAGATTTGGTGACTCAGGAGGAGAATGTCCTGTTTTTTCCATTTGAGTGAACTCCATCAGGCTGGCTGCAGAGCTTCCCCAGCGCTATTCCAGATGAAACTGTGGCCAAGTCTTCCTTTAAACTCCATGTCATATTCATATCATATGCCAGATAGGATAATTTGGGGTTTGCTCTGTTTTTTTTTTAAATCATAGAATAGTTTGGGTTGGAAGGGACCTTTAAAGGTCACTGAAATGAGTAGGGACAGCTTTAGCTAGACCAGGTTGCTCAGGGCACTATCCAATGTGACCTTGAATACTTCCAGGGATAGGGCATCCACCACCTCTGTGGGAACCTGTGCCACTCTTTCATCACTCCTGTTGTAAAAACGTTCTACCATATATCTAGTCTGAATCATCACAGAAGGTTGTAGCTTCATATGCTCCCTCATTTTCAAAGATTGTTGATCCTGTTTGAGATAAGTGGAAGAAAGAGAAGGAATTGGACCTATATCTTGGTTTCCTTCTTGAATACTGAAACCTGAGTAATAAAATCGTAGAGACATTTAAAGAACAAAAAACTCAAGGATGATTCAGCCTCAATTGCCAGGAGATATGTTGCCAAAAACTTGTTAAATCATATCGGACTTGCTTGATTTTCTTTGCAGAGAGTTCAGGTAAAAATGACTGTGAGTATCATCATTCCACTCTTGAAACTTCTCAAGCTGCATTCCACAGTTTGTTCCTTTAGTCTAACTCATCATCTTTTGCCTTTGTCAAGACAAATTGTTCTCTCTGTAAACAATCACATTGTTGTTTGCAGGTAAATCACTGGCTTTCTTCTCACTGTAGACATCCTTCATTTATTAGAGATGGCATTCACATAATTTCCTCACCTCTCATTTCAAGTTTATCACCTTATGTCTTCAAATGCCTTTGTTGCCTTGATTGTCTCAAGTTTTTTAGTCTTTTCTGTTCTGATTGGCATAGTACTGCCAGTATTTATAAGGATAGGTACACCGGGGATGCCATATTTCTGCTTGAAGACCTAGCGTGCCATAAAGTGAGGTGTACATATATATAGAGAGATATTGATATAGATATATAGATATACTCTAAGCAATACTCTAAAAATGCCTTTTTATTCTGTGAAGTTTGGTATTTTAGAAGAAAATATTGATGGTCATCAGGATCCTTTCGGTCCTCTACATTTCATGCTACCTTTTCTTTAGGCTCAGGTCACTAATCTAATAGATTGTCTGTGCTTCTTCAAGATGATGGATATGTTAAAATATAGAGCCAAATTTCAAACTCTGACTTTCCAGTATCATTCAGCTGTCTTCCTATGGGTAATTGTACATATATCTGGGACATGTCATCTCTTCAGTTTTAAGATAATGTGCCAAAGGCTTTACTGAAATCCATAAAATTTATCTGTTAATTCAGTAGTTACATATAAATGGTCTGGAAGGATTTGGTCTAGAAGACTCTGTGAGCCTGTTTATTCTTCTAATTTTAATTTTTTTCTTTTTGCTTTTGAGATAGAAGAGGACTGGGGGAGGGAAACAAGCTACTGTCATAAAACTCTTCAGATTTTCTCCTGTATGTAGTCTGGCTTTTTCTTCAAGGAGATGACTTGCCTAACCACAATTTCAATGTAGAGCCTTGTACAACCGCAAATGATTTCTTACATAGACCCCCAGCAATTTTAATATACTTCATTTCTGTTATTGGAGTTCAAATAATAAGTTTTCTCTTACTTGTGTCTAATAATTTTACCTTGGATNGAGTTTCTTGGTCCTCTCTCAGAACTGATTTATCTCCCCTAAATTTCTTCCAGAATCCAGCAGCTGAGTTATTTTTGATTAATTTTTACATTTTCTCTTACTCGTGTCTAATAATTTTACCTTGGATGTTTCCATCTTGGAACTGTGGTTTAGGTGGCCTTGCTGATACTGACCACTGTGATGAGTCTTTTGCAGTCTGATTACTTCCCAAGTTCTGTATTTTCCATATGTGTTACTAAATTTCCTGTCAGCCTGCTGCATGTACTGCTGTTACATCTTTTGGATTCTATCGCTTTTTTTTCCCCACAGTTGCCATCTGACTCATTTGACCCAGACCACTATGTACATTAATTGACTTCTCTGGAGTTGTAAGTAGGGCGAAAACACTTTTCAATATCAAATATATCTGTGTATTAGTTATCCTGGATAGACCAGAAAACCTCTGTTACAGTTGTGTGGTAATTTAATGGAAACCAGAACTGATGCTTTAAAGACCGTGGTAAATGAAAGTCTGACCCTTCTTCCACTGTAAAGAAGAGCTTCTTGCATCTTGGCATCTGTACGTTTGACAAGGGGTGATTCCAATGGAAAAGCAGCTCTATGCCCTCCTCTTCTGCAGCATCAGAGACTGAAATGTGTCAGGCAGCAGAGACGATACCTGCTGTGAGTATGGGGAGCAGCTCCTACATGAGGACTCTCATTAAAGCAAGAGCTACAGGTCTGTCTCTAAGGAGCACCTGGTCAGTCTTCGACATCATTACCAGGATATTAGCTAGAAACAAGATGTGATACTTGCCTTTTTTTCAGCTCAGATATCAAATCTTGCAGAGGCATTACCATATAATGATCTTCTGTTGCACCTTGTGTTCCACTTTTAGTCCTACCTTCATCTCATTCGGGTAGTGTTTGAATTCTTACCTTCATCTCATTCGTGTAGTGTTTAAATTATTTCTAAATTATTCAGTTTTTTTTCTTTATGGTGAAATCATCTCAGTTATAAGAGTTAATTATTACAAATTAATATTTCTTATATAGAATTTGTTAGCTATGTTCTTTCAAATAATTTGATTTCCCACTTCACAGAAGCAGTGTTATGTTTTGCATAATGTAAAATAGATGTAAATACATCACTGAATGTGGTTTTAGATTGGACTCAGTTGCAGCACTCATTGAAGTTTACATGTTTCCACTCTGGCTTAAAGTACTGAGAATGCTGCAAGGGCACAACGATACACCTGAAGTACATGATAACATAAGTCTCATAAATAAAAATACCTTTAATTTTGCAGTCATGCTGCTGTTATTGTGGGCAGTAATAAAGCAATTTCCCTCTGGGAAAGAGTGGAAAAATGTCAGTGTATTATGCAACGCTTTGTAAAACTGTTTATACAGATTTATTCAGTCATTTTCTTTAAATAAATGTGAAGTGACATTGCTAACCTCTGCATGTTTAGATAAGGGCTTTTTTCTGAACACAAACAGTTTTTTAAAATATGCCAAATGTATTTTTAAAACAATGAGTAATTCTTTACTCAGTGGTCTGTGTATTACATAAAGTGTTCAGCCAGCACACCTGAAAGTGACAGAGCATTGCTGCTACACAATGCAAATCACAAACAAGGGAAGTTGTCAGGTTAATGGTGCTTTTCGATCCAAAATTTGGGTACCAAGAACATGGAATGTCAGTATGAAAATGAGATTAAACAACATATTAATAGATTTGAATACAATAGAGGTGTTCTAGAAAATTTAATGAAGGGCTTAGGGAGCTAAGAAGGTTTAAACAAATACAGATATCTTTGCAATTCATTGCCTTCCTGACCCACTGTTGTTATATCTGGATTAGCACAGAGTTGCTAAAGGAGGTGAGATGGCAAGGAAGTAACAAATAGAAGCTTAAGGTACCCTCAGCTGCACTTGGTAACTTTCTTCCCCTTTAAGTTGTCTCAGCTGCTGAGTTTTTTCCCCTACAGCTTTTTGACAAAGGAAAGGAGTCCGACCAAGTTTAGCTGGAAAAGTTTGATAGTGTTCCTCAGATCTTTCACTCTAAGGGCATCATCAGAGCTTTGAGACGAACGAGACCATGCCGTTACCTGTTTCACAAGTGATTGCACCTAATTGTTTCAGCTGTGCAACTGGGTAGGCTGAGGATGAACAGTTTTTGGCCACTGTATAATCTAGCAGGGAAAAGGGGCTCCCACAGCATCCTCCTTCCCCAGGTGCCTGCTTTCAGATTTGCTGTCTAATGTGTGTGTGCTGTTTGAGTACAGAGGCTGAGTACTTTCTATTCCGTTGTGCCAGCAGTGCCCTCCCTTGTGGCAGCACGCTGGGAGATGGCACAGCCAGCTCAGGTGCTGGTGCGCTACCCGACGTTTCCCGTGACAGCTTCCAAACTTCTTTTTACCACTTCACAGGAGAATAACTGGAGGAGCCTGTGCGGGTTTTTTTTTTTCACTGTCATAGCCATAGACATCTCTTGAAAAAGAGGGGTGGGATTAGATGAAGGAGGGTGTTAACCTGAGCCACAGTGAATGCACTGATGTGTACCTGTGGCTTTTTGCAGGCCAGCTTGAGATGGCTTTCATTGCACTGCAAGCAGACAAGGTCACTCTGCTCAATTTTCGGACTGGGGTGTGAAGATGCATTAGCAGGGCTGCAGGCCCGAGATAATATAATAGACCTTGCTCCAAAGCAATGCTCCAAAACAATTAGGCTTGGCTAATGCCTTTATTTCCCCTCTGATTTACTGCTGGCTTGCTTCTGGCCTTTTCAGTTCATAGCAATATTTGTTCATTTCTATCTGAAGAAATCATGTAGTGCATCTTCAAGGAGAAGAAACTAAAGGTCCCTAAAAAACCAGTCAGTACCTATTACATAGAATGGCACCTTATACCCTGTAGAGTAGAGGTACTTCTTGTATAAAACATGAGTAAGCATATAAAACATGTTTACAATAAGATGTAAAAGCTTTTGGTAAAAAAGAGGATTTTTAAACTGGCTATATGCAGAGACTCAGTTAATAAACTGAACAGGATATTAAAACACTAAGGCAACAGGAAGCTCTTAAAATTTCAGTCTAAAATCTCAAATCCTTACTGCTCTATATTGCTGGAGCTAATGCTGCCACTGTCCAGATGTCAGTGAAAGCATTCATCATCTTTGTTTCTTCTCCAAGGCGAGTTTTCCTTTTGTTTACAGTTCAGGTAAAGCTGCACAAGGACCGATTCTTGATCCAGGTCAGAAGGTATTCCTTACACAGCAGTTTAATGAAGAACATGTAATAAAAGTAATCATGGATTTAAAAAGCTTAACTTTTCTCCTAGATTTACATTCATGCATTCTCAAGGAACAATTTGCATATAAAACAGTCAGCAATGCACAGAGGGCTCATGCAGCCTCTTTGTGTTTTATGAAACCAGGCTTTGGATAGGAGTGAAATTTGAGGAAGTTCCAGTTTTAGCTCACAGCACTTTGCAGAAGCAGTCAGAAGGTGATTTGTTTCCACGATCTGTGCTGGTATTCCACATGACATCTGAATAAAGGTCAAGTCAACTGCGTGAGGCTTTTTTTCTGCAGCCACGCTCCTTGGAATGCCATGTTTAATTAATGTAAGACCAGTGCGTGCACACTCTGTTTAAAGCACATTATCCCTTTTGCTTTTCTACTGCATCTACAGCCTGCGAGTCTGAGCTGAACACACTTTTGTTGCATAAAAGAATCCCTTAGTGCAGTTTAGGTCATCATATCAAATTGAAGAAATAAAGCACAAAAAAGGACAAATTATGCGCAGTGAAGTAGAAGAGATGTATGTAGCTGCAGTCCAGAAGGTGTGTCTGGTTAGGGAATTTGGTTAAATGATTTCCTGAAACACATCAGCTCTAAAGAGTTTGTCAAGGTTTAATTCAATTAACGAGTCAACCAATTTCTATCCAGAAAATAAGTTGCAACTCTAAGTGTTATATTCTAGACAATGTAACCTAGTTGTGCTCACGAATCTTGAGATCACTGGATTGCCTACACTAGGATGTCACTAAGTGATAAAGATATTATTTTAATGTTACAGTGACTGTCAACCCCTTTATTTATATGAAAATACATTCTAAAGACTCCTTTCTCCATTTAGAGGCATCCATTTAGACATGTAGAAATCAAATTTTTTTTTTAAAGGATGTTAGTGTTTGTATTGCTTACACATGTTAAATTTAATGAACCAGTCATGCTAACCTATGTTTCTCGGTAAATTCACTTTGTTACAAAGTCTTTGGGGTCCCAGCTGCTTTCCCAGAATTCTGCATATGGAGAAAGATAGACACCAGGACTTAGTTTCATGTAACTCAGGAGAAACTTTAGAAATCAGCAGGATTATGCTTAAATTCAAATATGTGTGAGTATATATAGAGAAATATATATCTTAATGTGAATGAGTCTCTTTTACTCCTTAGAAACTAGTTTTAAGAATATCTCTGTAATGATAAAAGCTTATATTAAAACATGGAAATCTAAATCTTTTTTATTCTAATGTCTCTATACCTCTATGTAGAAGTGTGAGAGACTTGAAATTAGTTTTCTTTCCCATGCAAAAAATTGTTGAGACTTCTCCTTAAACTCACTGCTGTGTGCAGAAAACCCTACATACCTGTCCTGGCTCATGTCCTGAAAACAAACTCTACTTTCTGGTAATGTAGATATCAGGAACTTAACACTTCTGGGTGCCCTGAAGGATGCAACAGTAAAGGTCACAGAGCCTAAATCAATATGATTCTTTTCATACAATGTTTTGTTTGGACCCCTTTCTGTTCATGTGTTCTGTAAGTACTCAAAGCTTCCTGCAGGTATCTGGCAATGAAGGTCTTCAGAAATTCAAGATTTTACTGTGCGCTTTACTGGATGAAATTCTGTGGTTCTAGACTTCCAAGCTACTGTGGTTTTGGGTAGGAGAAGCAATTTTACATAAATTTCAGTAGTAGCATGGAAGGTCTTTTGCTTATTAAAGTATATGATAATATAGCCAGAGGAGAAGGTCAAAAATTCAATTGCATGTAGGTAACTTTCGAAGGAAGCTAACAGCTGTGGGGGATCATTCTTCAGCTTTTATCTCTTCTTCCTTTTGGTATCAGGAAGCAGATACAATATATGACAAATTTCAATTAAAAATAAGCCTATATTTGCTGATATTAGCTCATTAATTAATTTCACAGTTACAAGTATATATCACCCTTCCAGAAATGCACCTTATGAAACTTTAAGAACATTGAATATAATCATGTCTTACATACTCACCTGCTGTGTTTGTCTGTTAATAGCGATCTTTTTCTCATTTCCATAAAATTGTGTGTTGAGAACAAACTGAAAACTAATGCCAAAACCCCTAGTCCTTTTTCCTTAATATTGAATGTTTTCTGAAATTCTCCTACTATCCATAAATTTATGTTTTATATGTGTGTCTGTATATATATTGCTATATAACTATAATATGTTTAACTAACCAATTTCAAGTTTGATTGAAATTTACAGAAACAAAAAGCCACCACAATGTCATGAGGAAAAGTATAATCTGGGGCTTATTTTGTTTAGAATGAATGCATACACAAAACCAATTAAAGTATAATACAAATTTTGCAATGATACATAATATTGATATACATATATATATTGCATACTCAGAAATTTACTTAGAAACAAACCTGAAATTACTAACCATGTCTTGGCAAAGGAGTTTCTTCATTCCTGTCACTCATTTTGAAATGAGTGACAAAATGTTAGACTGTCCCCAAAAAAGCAGACTATCAATGTACAAGTAAACCATGCAGGAACAATCTAATTTAGTCAGCAAATTCAGACTTTTTTTTTAATAAGTTTAAAGCAGAAGACTTTTCATTTTAATAGTCAGGACTAGTCCTCTGAGCTTTGCAGTGTCTCTAGCTGTGAAACTGGCTCTGTTTCAAGCTTCTAAATTAGCTCTGAACATAATCAGAACTACTTTTCTGGATCTTTTTCAATTTGTTGTAAGATTTTAGAAATTCATCTTTCTTTTCTTTATAACAAAAACTCAGTGATTTTCTACGGAAAAATCTCAGGAATTTTCTTTTAATCTTGTTGTTTTTGTTGTTGTTAAATTAATTGCACTTTCCTTCCAGTTTTATCCTTGGATCTTATGCTGCCTCTGACCATGTTTATCTTTGGGCTGGGCCCAAAAATTACATTTTCCCCAAAACCACAACCCTAAATCTGTTGACAAGTGAGTATATCATGGTCAGAATGATGAAACTGGTAGACTGCCATTCAGCCCACCCACTCTCATGACAAGGATTTGCTGTATAGTTCTTTGCACATTATATTCAAACTTCAAACAAGAAAAATAACATCTTTAGTATTTTACAGAAACTGTTCTAGAGGAGCGATTTAACAACTTTATTTTTACTTTCTAGTTCATATATCAAAACCATAACCATATCCAAATTATACCCTAGAAATTTTGCCAGTTGTGGTGATCATCACATGTTCCATGCATTTTCCATCTGTCATGAATCTTCCTTATATAAACAATTGTGCTGTGTTTCTCTAGTAGATTTTTGGTGCTAGATATATCTGTTAAATTACATTTTGTAAGACACCACAATGGGAGACTTATGATTGTAATGGAAGCTTGATGAAAATTTGATTTTAGTTATCACAGATGGAAGAGAGCGGCTTTTAAGATGCAGGTTTTTGCTCATGTATTATTCATTTATATTGTCTCCAAGAAAATTAATTATATACTTGTAAATGGGATGATATTTTAACAAAGAAATTACAAATAACTTGATCAGAGCAGAATTAGTAAGAATCTGGGCTGCCTAACACCTTGTATTTTGTGAAACAGTAGGATTTAAGCTGTTGTTAATTGCTACCCCAGAAGTCTTCTGTTCCAGATCACCTGTTTTTGCTTCCTCCTAAATGTTTCTGTAGTAAAGGAATTGTTGCTGAAAATTGTTTTGAGATGTTGATAAAAGCTTTAAGGTTATTGGATTCTATGCAGCGATTTGAACAAGTTCATATTTTATGGTTTTTATTCAAATGCCGTAAAACTAAAGATGCTTTAGCTTGTCTCATTTTATCTGGGCACGTATTCTTCAGTGCCTTAAATACAGAATCCCATGTTTAAGTAATTGCTACCAACAGGAAGTGTATGTTGCCAACCATTTCTCCGGAATCCTGCACTACTTGCCACTAAGTTATTGCTGTGTTACTAAAGGTAATGATCAAGAAGTCACATATATCAGAAGGTAAAAGTGGATGTCTAGAAATTGATCTGCAAGTATTTAGACTAATGTTAAAGCTCCTTTTTCAGATCTTGCGTTTTTTCCCTCACTTTTTTTTTAACTCTTACAGATTTGGGGGCGGGGGGGGGGAGTGAGGGGGTGCAGTTGCTTACATTTTTAGGCTTTAAAAAGCTCAAGAACCTAAGGAAAATCATTCTGTAATTTGCAGAGTTTCTCTGCATTTTCTGAAACCAAACAAAGCAATTATAAGTCAACCCCATTTCACTGTGCTCTATGTTCTTTACAGCCTGACCCACGCCTTAGGTGTGTGACACGGTCCGGGCCAATGCCTGCTAACCTGGTTTCATAAACAGTAACTGCAACACTGGCAGTAAATTCAATTCTGTACAGACAGTGGGAATGCAGTGTTTGTTACACTGTTAGACATTATTTCACATATGAATATTTCGAAATATTAGGCATTTGTGTGTTACAAGTTTCTGTAAGTTTATCTCAGCAGACTGGCTTATCATGTCAAAAATACCCCAATAGCTTTAGACAGGTGCCCTTTGAAAATCATTCATTGTTTTTTCTTCCAGAGTGAACCCAGCAGCAGCTTACACAGAACTATCTGCCTCCCACACATGGCCTGTGTAGTCAGGGCAATCCCCAGAGCCCAGTGGTTCCCACTCAGTAATCAAACCTTGCTGATGAGGTGGAAGATCCCTATGACATGTAAAGTGCACTTCATACTTTGACCTGATCTTGCCAGAGCTACTGTGACTAGTCAGGAATGGGCTGTTACTCGTTTTCCAAGCAAACCTCAGCTTTCAAGAGGTGGGAAACTATGATATAGATAGTACTAAGGTCATTACCTATAACAAATTAAATTATTTTTCTAGGCACATCATGTAAGTCTTCACTGCGAAAGGGGTCTTTACTTCTCTCTTTAAGTTTTTAAGAATATCAGTCCATAGGACATAAAAGTGCTAAATCTCATGTTTTAATCTTTGTAATGGACTGGGTACTTCCATTTTAAACTTCATGGTTTACCTCACCAGATTCTGCTTTTGGCTGATGGGAGCTCTGCTTAACAAAAGGATACTTCTTTTCAATTTTCAACTGTCTTGTTTTGAAAGGTTTTTCTATCAGAAATTCCATCCCTACTGTTTATTCTATACACAGTTTCTGAGCCATTCTCATAAAATGAGCCTTCAGGTCCTGCCTGTAATTGAAGGTTATAGGTGAAAATGAACAGTGTATGAGAAAGGAAAAGTGTCAATCTTTTCAATTCATCAATATAAGTTTTTCTTCTATTATAAAGCTGTGTTTAGTAGAGCATAATCACCAAGGTACTGGTTTACTGAAAGTTAATCATTTCAGAGATGTGGTCATCCTTGGAGGATTCCTAGCGTATGTGTGTGGGAGTTGTAATTTCCTCGTATTTTACAGTTGCTAATGTATTAGTGTAAGACGAATTCCTCAAGAAAGCCATCATTTTGGAACTTCTAGGTATCAGGAAGAGTATATAATGGTAACATTTCTACACTTTCCTTTGTATTCCCTTTATTTGAGACCATCAAAAAAGTCATGGCCTCTTTCAGGGCTCCAGAGTCAGCTTTTCTTCCATTTGACCTGGACCTATAAATGAATATCATTTGCATCATATATTTTGTCATCCACATTTAAGATTGATTTATAAAAACCCATGTCTTGCATGGTTGCTGAGCTCTAGTAATTTCTCCTCCACTTCTGCCTTCACCTTTTATTTCCATGGTACTCGCTGTTGCTTTTTCTTCATCTTCATCCTCCCTTCCTTTCTTGTCCCTGGGAATTTCTCCATTAAGTTTGAAATCTCCTGTTCACCATGAAGAGTATAGTTCTATGGTTGAACAGTCCTTCAGCACCAAGAGATCTTTTTAACCTTCTTCCACCTCCTTATTGAAACCACTTTTACACTTACTTTCCCCCCAGAATAATTTTAATAATTGTTTTCATATCATCATATCTTCCTTGGTCAAGTGACCAGTTGGAAAAAATACATTTACATCACAACGTTATGTTACCTTGAGGAGCAGAGCAAGGCAGTAATAGCACCTCTGAAGCCAGAACATACCTGTGCTAATTGTTGGCTTAGAGGTCTCTATATATTTTAATTAGTTGTCCTACTATTACACTAAAGTGCTTTAATTTTAAATGAAAGATAATAGCTGCCTTATCTCTAAGGAAACTGGTCTTGATTTTATTAACTTACAGGACAGAAGAATAATTGGCACATATCATTGTCCAGAAATGTATTCAACAAAGGTATCTTTCATTGTTTTCTAATGTTTTTATCCTCAGAGACTTAAAATTCAGGTCTTGACCGACTAAGGTCATTAAAGATCCCATGGCACTTTTTTATAGCGTGGTCATCTCAACCCCAAGCACCTGGCCAAATATCAATTTGTGTAACTGTTCTGCTTACCCAACATTCCTCACCACCACTCACCCACCCCATAGTTTCAATTGGCTACAACATTCTCCATTTCCTCGACTAAAATAAAGTGTGTTGTTCTGCACTGTCAGTCACCACATTTCGCCTCAGAGGTGATTGTGCTTCACTGGGAAGTGAAGTGGTTCTTCTTTCTAATGCTTGTAAAGCGCTTTGGGATCCTTTTGAATGGGTGGTGCTGTTCAAAATAAATGTAGTTCACTGTCATTCTATCTCAGGTGTCACTTAGTTACAAAAGCATGTTTTATTTAGAGTTGGGCGAACCTGCTTGGTGGAAATAACATTCCCAGCTCTCTCGAATCTGACAGGGAACCTTTTGTCAAAGGTTGAAGCGTTAATTTCTTTCTGGGTTTTTTTGTTGTTTGTGTGTTTCTTTCTTTCCTTCAATTTCACATTCATTTGTATTTCTGGATAGGAACTTTGAGAGTTCCTTTGGGCTGGGAATTCAAAATACCATGAAAAAATGCAGTTTTCTTATGGTCGATTCACTGTTTCAGGTGCAGGAGGGTCAAATTAGTGCTCGAGAAGCACCTGAACTTTATGGTGTTTACCTGGTTATAGTAACTTGAAGGTTCGCCCATCACTAATATTTACTCTATTTTGCATTATTTCTTCTGAAAAAGTCTTGGAATATTGAAAAATGCTGTGCTTCAACTCTGATATGAGTGTGATGTGTACAGAAGAAGACGCTTTGCCCTAGAAGATAGTTTAGAATATTGCTTAATGTTTTTTCTGCCCGGCATCACTAATCTTACTAACTGCTTCCAAGATTACCAGATATCTGCAGCATTTTGCTGCATTAAAAAAAAAAAGTTAACTGAAGAAGTGATCATGTCACTGAAATGTGTCTGTATCTAACTCTAGCAGACTAAAATAGCTTTTCTTGCATGTGTGTTGCATAGAATGTATGCAAATATGTAAAGAGCACTCAAATTTCTAATATCATTGCAGATCAAAAGGATAAAATGCTTAAAGTAGATTCATCCTAAGAAGATTTAAGATGTGAAAAAATTTGTTGGCACTAAAGTCTTTCCAAAAATAGTATCCTAGAATGCACAGCATTGAGGTGAAAATAACCCAGGCTCTGGGCTAAGGGGTAGAACCATTACATTAGTGGATGTTATATCAAACTTCTCCTGATGTCACTGGAACTAAAACTTGTTTTCTTGAAATTACGTGAAAATATAGAAAATGTAGTTTCCAAATGACTTTGCACCCCTCATGTAAGATACATACCTCCATTGGTTTTAGATATTCTTGGTATCAATGAATGCCAAGTGCCTGCAATTAATTGTTTTTAGGATCCTGAAAATCTTATGATTGGTCTGACATGTAATAATAAAAATGACACCCCTTTTGTCTTACCCCAAAAATCACATAAGAATTTTCTAAATAGCTGCACTCATTAAAATGAAATGGTTGAAATCCATCTTGAAAAGTTCCATAGATCTATTTGAAAGCTTTTGCGTATGTTTGCTTTTGTTTGTATTACAATAGCAGAATTCTATTTTTACCTTAATTTTGTCTGATGCAGATGAGAACTGATTTGATGGCCTTTCTGGCTAGAGAACAGTGTTTTCTCACTGTGCTCAATATCATACTACAAAGTTTTTAAAGGAATTGTTCTTGAGTTTCAGCTCAACTTTCCCATTTTTCCAGCGCTTTTGAAGTAGAGATTGATTTCCCCAACACACTAGAAATTTCAAAAATTTCACGTGACTTTGATGGAAAGCAAACAAAACCAGATTTTGGTTGCTTTGCATTGAGTCATGACATTTAATTTAAAACTAAAATATAATAAAACTGGAGGGGTGCAAACTCACATAGATTGGGTGTGGGGGGGAAGTGAGAGAGAGGGAAATCTGGCATCTCAGCAATGCCAGTTTTTGTGCATCACTTGAACAGATGTAATCACTCAAATGACAGTGTTTCAGTAGGTCCAAAGTACTTTTGTACATCTGACTCCCCAGCTGATATCACTGTGCCGTGGGTGCTACTAAAAACCAACTGTTTTCAACCCAGTTCTCTCACCTTCCATGAGAAATGTTACAGAGGGGATTTAATAATGACAAATACGGTCTGCAATGGGCAGTGCAGGGAGGTACCTGCTGCTGACAGCTGGTTTCTAAATATTGCAGAGTAGACTAATACCATGTTATTGTTTAGAAGTCCACAGAAGTCACAGTTTGTGCACTTTGAGTAGTAATCACAGAATGTATTCTGTACACGATAAATGAGTAGTGTGACTGAGCTATTCTTAAAGGAGCTCTGGGACAGTTTTTTCTCTTATTTGGCCTGGAGTATATCTTCATTACCATCACTAAGTCAGTGTAATTAATTAGCTTCTCATTAGCTATTTTAAAGTATTTTTAGTTAATTATCATCTGTTACCACACAATTCAAAATATACACTTAGAGGGACGGCTGAGGAGAATTAGAACTTCCTAAATAACTTCCTATTTGTTTCCTATAAATGGATTATTTAAAAAATCTCTTACCATACTTCGGATCTACTCCAGATCGCCTAAGAGTAGAATTTAGTTCCTTATCTTTGAAATTGTCTCTTGATTGTCTAAGGGTTTTTTTTACAAGATGGATTTATTGTTTTTTTCACTGAACTGCCTTTAAAAAAATGCACAGTAGCTAAATCTACCCATTGAAACAACTGTTCAATGTACATTTGATGTGATTACATTCTGCATATCTTTCCTTGCTTGAAATTGCAGATTTCTGCTATTCCAGCAATGAGGTCTCCACAGCATGCACTGTGTTTATGAAATTCTTTAGTACTGGGGAATGGAGTTTCCACACAGCTGTAGTTAAACTATGCCAGTGCCTTTCCCCAGCAGTCCTGTTGGGAACATAGGGACCTAAAATGCGTATTCTCTTGTTCAGTGCTCTGTGCCTC
This sequence comes from Atrichornis clamosus, assembly GCA_013400975.1. Classification (NCBI taxonomy): domain Eukaryota; kingdom Metazoa; phylum Chordata; class Aves; order Passeriformes; family Menuridae; genus Atrichornis; species Atrichornis clamosus. The sequence continues at coordinate 45,805 of WBMZ01010822.1, forward strand.
ATTTATAGAGGCAGAGGGACCTTGTAAATACTGGGAGTTTATGTCAGAGCAAAAACTTTCATTTGAAAGAAAAAAACCAAAACAAAGCAGACCCTTTTCCATTTGATTTTCTTCCAAAACCCCCATAAAGTTCAATATTTGCCCCAGATATCCTACCCAGTGGCAGATCCCACTTTCAGGAGCTGAGTGTGTACTCTGTTTCCAGGTATTGCTTGTGCTCTCTGAACACGAGCTCTAGGGAAATATCCTTTATTGCATTATTCTACACTGGCCCTATTGCTCCTTGAGTTCACAAATAAATGACAATAAATATAACCACAGCTATGCTCAAAGTCTTTTAGGCTGACAACCAATGAATTAGTAATGTTAGATATCCCCCTATCCGCATGGCTTCAGTTTGCAACCGACTGGGCTTCCTTTCCCACCTGCTAAATCTGCTCTCTGATTTTTTTACAGATGGATCCGCATGAAAATATTTTGTTGAGCACACTTGAAATTAAAAACGAGATGGCTGCCTCGGAGGCTGTGATGGGGCTTGGGGACCCTAGGAGCACGATGCTGGCCTATGACACTTCGAGCATCCAGTACCGGAAAGCCGGTTTGCCCAGACACAGCTTCGGCCGCAACGCCCTGGAGCGACACGTGGCACAGAAGAAGAGCAGGCTACGGAGACGTGCGTCTCAGCTGAAAATCACCATCCCTGACTTGACTGATGTAAATGCCATAGATCGATGGTCTCGCATATTCTTCCCTGTCGTTTTTTCCTTCTTCAATATTGTCTATTGGCTTTACTATGTGAACTAAGAAACAAAGCCACACAGGAAGCAAGAACTGGATTTCTCTTCAAATCGGTTGTACAGCCAAAAGTGGGACTTAGAAAAATTCTATTCAGGACAAAAAGTTATTTTAAAACACCTTAGTTGCTGGCCCACTCTATGGTCTGTTTTTACGATGTTTTGGTTGTATCTGCTAAACCGTATATATGTTAAGTTGCAGTATGGACATATCCCCTTATCAAAATATAAGTGCATTGTGAGTGTGAAGGCAAATTGGATTTTGAAAATCACTTCTGTCTCATTGTCCCTCACTCTATTTTTTTTTTCCTTTTGTTGTTTTTTTTTTTTAATGGCCATTTGAATTATGGATTCAAAATTATAGAGCAGCATTGAGTTTGAATTTCAACAGCAGTACATGCCATTCCTAGGGAAACTGCATATCTGAGATGTGCATCCACACTTAAGAGAGTGTACTAAGTTGTTATCATGCTTATGAAACGTATACACTTTACTTTTTAAATGTGTAAACTTGAAAACAAGTAGTGCCTATCATCTTTTCAAGATGATGATGGTCAGAGGTTTCCCAACCATATTCAGGTATTTCCTTTTATTTATTGAAAGAACTAAACCTTTGACTGATACTATTAGGGTTGGGTGTTTGCACAGAAGCTAAAGCAAGAAGCACTAGTTTTGTTTGTATTTTAAAGAGAGAACATATGCTCACAGTCACAGTGACTGCAGTTGGGATGAATGGAGGAATGTAGGAATGGTATAAAAATTCATCAGCACTGAATGGGGAGATGCGGCTGGGTTGTGTTGGGGAAAGGGAATCATCTGTCCAAAGTGCCAAAATTGGTTGCCCAAATAGTAATTCTGTCGATGGCTGAAGGAAACCAGTGGTGCCCTGCCTTCCTCTAGGGCAGGGAGAGCAGGAGAGCAATCACCAGTGCAGGGGCAAGGAGAGGGAAGGTTACGTATGTGTAAAAGTGTGTGTGTGTGTGTATATATATGTATATATACGTATATACACACTGTGCAAGTGAATGTTGTCAGTTGTACATACCTTAGTCTGAAATAGTCACGTGGGGTTGTGTGATTTCTTCCAAGTTTGCATCTTTCCAGCGCTGTGCTTCCTGCTGTTGGTTACAGGTGTTGTACCTCTTTCAACAGTCAAGACCTGAGCATATGTATTTCTGTACAAGAAGTACTGACAGGGTATTTTCTCAGTCTGGGTTAGGCAATACCATTTCACTTTTTGTTTTCCTTAATGCACTGTTTTAAAGGAAAAAAATTGGTAGCAGTCACTTTAAGAGTTTAATTACACTCTTGAATGTTTCCTGCTTTGGGGTGATTTCCATTGAAAAACTAAAAAAATTCAGTTTTTCTTTAGGATATTTTTGAAATAAAAGGTTGAGTATTTTTCATTCCATTGAGCTTTATTTTTACAGGCAAAATAGAATAGACAAAAAATAATTTAGATGAAAATAATTTTGTCATTTATTCCACTGTGGAACTTTTTTTTGTAATGGAAAAAACAATCACAAGAAATGTATAAAAAGTAAAAATTCTTAATGGCTTTTACTAGAACGGATCCCCAATATTGTTTGTCACAATGTTTCAAGAAGCAAAAGCCACATCTCTGGCATCCATACTACCTCTCATCCATGTACAAGTATTTGAAAGCAACTAGGGACTAAAAGGGTTTTGTCAGGATCCTAAAAAAAAGTTATTGAGAATATTTTTCATAAAATATTTTTTTAATTTTTTTGTTCTTACTTTAAAAGAATAATTTTCTTACAAATGTCTGTGGTTTTGCTTTTGGGTTTTTTCCCCCCGTTTGACAGTGAATGACAGTCATAGGAGGAGAATACTTCTGGGAACTAATAGGCCAATTTCTGACTTTTTTTTGAGTGCTTCATGTGCTTATTTCTGGTTCAAATGGGAGATAATAGTTTTGGAGCCTGAGATGGGATTTGCAATACACCCTACCTGCCAGGAAGTTGTGTATGTTCACATACTGCCTCCAGGCTCAGACTCTGCAATGTGTAAAGACAGGTTTTCATCATGTGATTCCCTTTCCAAAAAGTGAATTTCCAAAACTTTGCAGTTTGTTCACATACTTAATTTCTGACTGCATTTCACGCATAACACAATAACCTCTGCAGATGCACTTGGGATTTCAACTGATAGGTGTGAATCATGTTGGAATTTTTTCCCAGTTCTAAGAAATGGAGCTACATGAAAATTTAGTATTCCTCTTCAAAGTCTGTTCTTTAAAAATGGTATTAATTATCGTAAATGAAAGCAGTCTTATAGTATTCTTCTGTACAAGCTTTTCTTTCTTTTCACAAATTGCTGCCAGCTCCTTTTTTACTTCACAGAAGCAGAGTGTGACTGCAGGGAGCTCACAGCCTGTCTGTGGTTGATACACATCAAATATAAAACCTTACAGGGAATATGTTGACTCTCTGCATTGGTAACTGCTTCAGCTATTATGAAATCCACAGAGATCGAATCCTGGAACTGCACATTCACTTATCTGAAGCTACAGTACAAGCCATAATGCTCTCTGACGCTGGTATTCAGAGAGTGTAAGAAAATGTTTGGTTTCTGCTCAGGTGTCACTAGGAAAGATAAATTATCTGTGGGGAAGGAGCACTTTTGCTTTTACTACGTCCTTCTGGCTATTAATGTGATGTATAAAATTAGTGAAAGAGAAGGATTCTATCATTTTGTACTAAGGCTTAACACTGTGATATAAAAAGATGGGGGTGAGAAAGACTGGTGAGGCATTGTCAAGAAAAAGTAAAACTCGAGCCCAAGGTGAGCACTTACTCCTCTTCTGAGATACTTGAGTGAAAGTGAGAAATTATGCCAACGTACATGAGATATGGGGTTTGCTATGTGTGCTACCCTCCAGGTAAACTAGAATAAATTTGCTTTTGCTTTAGAATTGACCGAAAATGAATACTCTAGATCTTTTTAATCGTGTTAATTGTTGTTAGTTTCAATAAATGAAATATCAAAGTTAATAATTTAGATAAAACTTGTAATATAATTATAGTTGCACATTTTATTGTTCTATTAGACATAATAGCCAGCAATTAAGGTGTTTTTCATCTTTGTGAAATTCATGGGCGAATTATGACTATAACATGGCACAGTTTTAATGAAATCTTTGAGATCAATCTGTAAATATAAACTGTACATGACTGCTAGTAAGTATGATACACATTTTCAGAACTGAAAATTCATGCAACATATTTCTGTGTTTGCATAAGGAATGTTATGTTTCTATCCTATCGCAGTTCAATGGCTGGGAAGAAAGACTCAAGCAATGACATTGTGACCATTTCTTTTCTCATTCCCAGGGGAGGAAAGCAGAGTCGTAGATAACAGCATGTCACAGAGTTCTTCAGAGAGTTCTCACATTCTAATAAAAAGGACATAAAATCTCTAAGGTACAAAAGCACAATGCATAGAGAAAATGAGTGGTGGTCTTACACCTGGGGAAAATATCCTGTTTATTTCAGAAAAATATGCATTAAAACTAAACCTCAATTAATTTTCACTAAAAATATTAGACTGTGATCCAATTCTATGACACAGTGCTAAACATAAGTGAACGGATGTTACACATTATCCAACTCTATGTGCATATGGACATAAACCCAAATGTCTCTATGGACATATGTGTGTATATATACACAAACTGAGTGTATATATATGCACACACATTCATATGTTGGTGTGTTAAAGGAATAAGCTAATAATAGTTTTGTTTCTACCATCAACCAGTGTATGAATATATTTTTGAGAAAAAAAAAAGATTAATGTATTTAAAAAAAAAACCAAACCAAACAACTTACTATACAGGGTAACTGGGCATTTCTATATCAGCAGATCAATGCTTATAATTCGTATGGAGCATTGCACCGTTTGACATGATGATAGTACTGTACCTCCTTGCATCTGGAATTAGACTAGTCCTCACATTGCTTGCCTATTTCTTCTCTCTCTTTTTATAACAGCATTGTCCACTAGTAAGTTTTCAAAACCAACAGATTCCTTAGGGAACCAAGAAAAAAAAAAAAGACAAAAATAGTAACTATTTCTAGAAAATAATCTAGGGTGAGATGGCCAGGGTACAATACTATATCAGTAGTGATCATAACATTTTGCTATGTGTACATAGAACATACAATGTGAGCAACCATAACTTAAGCTGAACGTGTGTAAATATTATCAGATTTCTTAAACATTTTTAACTTCTAATTTGTACTTTATGGTAAGGCAAAAAGCTAATTCTACTTATGGTTTAGGTTAATGTGTCCTAAAATTATGTAAATAATTAAATAAGCTGTAAATGAGCGGTCGATAGATACAGTATTTGTTTAGTGACTTTTTTTTACTAAGTACAATAATTGCAGTGCTCTAGCAGAGTAATTTAAACACCCTTTTGCATAAACAGATTTGGACTCCAGATATAAAATAGTACAGGAAGTGCTGTAGTGTAAAATAGCCACCGTGGCAACGTTCCTGCTGGCACAGTTGATTCTTTTGTGTGGTTAAAATGTCCAGGCAACCTGAGAGAGTAGCTTGGCACCCAGTACTCAGCCTAAACAAACAGGGCCTGGTTTTCACTTACAACAAGGCACCTTTATGTTGCTCCAGAGAGTGGAGAGGTGAAGGCATCCAGGGTAAGTGAGAATTCAGCTGCTGGCGATTTCATTACAGAAGCCTGCATATTGCATCTGTCTGATTCTGAAATCTGTATCTCTTATGGTATCTAATAGTAGACTTATATTTTTCTTTAAAAAAAAAACAAACCCAGGATGTTTGACTGTCGTTAGATAGCGTAGTCCCCCAAAGCCAAAGAATCTTCACTCCAGAAATTGTTTAAAAGGGAAATCTAAAAAGTCACTGCTTAACACCAAAGGTAAAGCTTAGTAAAATGCACTAGGAACTTTGTCTAAATTTTTAAGAAGCAAATGGAATGTTGTTGATCAAAAAGACTGCCCTATTCTACTTTGTAAAAATAGTAATAATTTAAATATCCGTTATATAAAATTGAAATAGATCATCTCTACAAAAATATGCAACACTAACATTTCATAAATATAAAATTATTTTCTTTGTAAGTGCTTTGACAAAAATGAAACTTAAATGATGAAAAATCTCACCTCTACTTTCATACTAAGGGTTGTATTTTTTTAATGTTTTTCAGACATGAGGTCATCTATTCCAATTTGATAGCATTTTGTATGTTTTCACTGTTCCTGCCATTTGACAGATACTCACCAGGCTGTATTGTTCATGGTCTGTCCTGTTGCTTTCAGTTGAAGACAAAAAGAACATTTGAAACATGATTAATTCTGACTAACTGCCTATGATTTGACTTCTATCACGTTTTTATTTGCATGGGTGTTTAAATGGTTCTGTTAGTACTGTCTTTGCACAGTTCTGAGTTATCTTTTTTTACTTAGTACTATTTATTTCATAATGTAGTAATCATCAGCCTTACTAATGACCTTGTAGCCTTTCTTATATGCACATAATGCACATTTTCCAATGGCTAGAAAATGCAAAATACTAGTGGATATCATTGCATCAGATCTTCATGTCTTTCTCAAAAGGACTGCTAACCTCTGGGATATATGAGGTAGTAAAATGATGATTGTAAATGAGTAGCACATAAGAGATATTTTCTTGAATTTAAAATTATTGCAGCCAGTTTCAGCATGTAAATATATAATAATGTTGGCTAGTGTGTAATTCTTGAATTAAAAAATATAAATAAAGAAAACCTAAAATATGTATATGTAGTTGTGTTATGTTGGGCAGGCTCTTTTCTCAAAGCTGCAGATTGCAGTTCTCCTGAAGGGAATATCTCTGAGTTTGGGTCCGAGAGGGACACAGAAGTTGGGCTTTGAGGCCCCTGAAGCGTAGGTGTAGGATGGGAAGGGGGAGCCATAACACGGTGTTAATTTGTCTGTGCAGCACTTGGGGGAGTTGAGTGTCTGGGGAATATCAGCAGAGTACGGTGAGAAGCCTGGTGCCAGTCAGGAGGAAAATGCTGAGAGGAGGGGGAACAGCTGAAAAGCTCAGAAGTTCAGCAACGCCTTCTCAGAGCCAACTCCTGTGAATCTGTAACTGATGGTGAGTTGCTGGTGTCCTCCTTACAGAAATACAGCAGGGTCTGTTTGCAGGGGGATGGGGATTCCTTTTACAGAAAACAGTCTGAACAGCCTTAATGTGGACTTCAGGTATGGAAGTCCCAAGTTTCATTCCTTCCTCTTCCTACTTGGCATCTAACAGGAGAGATCCTGGATGACGAAATAATTGGCCCTTTCTGGATGGTGATTTCAGATTTTCCTGCTGGAGTGGTTCTGTTGCATGAACAATTCCAGGTGCGCAGAGCGGAGGAGAGAGCAGTCAGGCGTGGGCATGAGAGGCTCTGACTGCTTTGGACAGGGCCATAGCAGGATCAGAAGCTGGGTCTCTTCTGGTGCTCCCAAGATGTAAAATGTCCGCTAATACAGTTCTGTTCTTGCTTCTTCTTTCTGTCCTTGAGTCTTCAATATACTTCAGACTTGCCCTTGTTTGCTGTCTGTGCTGAGTGAACAGTTCATGTCTATTAGTTTTTCTCATTCTCTGCCATATCAGCTCTAATAAAAGGGAATCCATAATTGTGTTTCCAAACCCCAAATATCACTACCTGGGGGATACCAGAGGGTGTTTATTGGGAGCTTTTGCTGTACATACCTGCAGTTGATCTTCGCTTGATCCGACCAGGGGAGCAGATGGAGCACCAGAAAAGGGAACAAATGGCTGTCAGACAAAAGGCTGCCAAAGGCTAAAACTGCCAAATTCTCATTTTTGTCTGGAAATGCAGACAGCAGTTGGCAATTCCTTTTGAAGTTGTCCACCTGACTACTCTCTGCACCAGCCCCACAACAGCTCTGCTTTAATGACTGATCTGTTCTGTCTCACTTTTCCGTGGATGAAGAGCACCAGTTCTGCAGAGAAAGAGCAGAGACCGAAGATGAGAAGACCCAAGAGTCTTACAGCTGGTGCTGAGATGAGGAGCTGCTGGGTGCAGGATGCTGCCTCTGTATCAGGAGACACAGAACATGAGAAGTGAAATATTCCAGACTGTTAAGGAAAGCTCAAGTACAACTTCATTCCCTCACTGTTAAAAATACCACGTCTTCCTCTGAAGCTTCTGAAAAGGAGAGCGAAGTTCTGAAAAAGACTGAAATGTCAGCACAATTGTTTTGTTACAACTCTGTGATATACTGTTGGCCCTTATTTTTAGAGATTATCATGAGCTAAGAAGCAAAGTATTTCAACTTTAAGACAGGTTCATGATTTTAAAGTCTAAAAATATTTATATTAACTGGCAAGTATCTTTTCCAAATCAAAATTGTCTATCTACCATTTTGCCTGTCTGTATTTATTAATGCATTTTATGTATCACATCCTAACAGGTGTTACATCAAATCCACTGGCACAAAAGTCAGGTTACTAGTAGTATAGAGTATTTGAATAATTTATTTCCTTCATTCTGGGTTTAAACACGTCATGGTCGCTCCTTCATTCAAGTTACTTGATTGCAAATTAGAAACCTTAATAGTGACTTTTTATTGGTAAATTGCACTGTTGAATATATCTTGCTAATCTAAAATTAACAAAATATGAGGGAAATTATCTAACATCACAGTTCTTAACTTATGAAAGGAAAATCAGTAAAGAATGAAATTATGCATGTGCCGAATATTGAACAGCTGTGAAACAGTGAAATAATGGGAACTGGCATCTAACACATTGTAACTGCTGCATATTAAATAAATATAACATTACAACTACATAGCAAGCATGTTCACTAATGCAAATTCTGTGGTTATCAAAATTAATGACCAGCATGACATTATTAATTTGTAATGCTTGTTATTCTTGAGGGATATCTGGAATGACTGATTTATTATGGTGTTCATATGAGTCTAGGCAAGGGATATATAGAAAAAAAATGATGGTTATGTTGAGAAATGAGGTTTGGGTACTCAGGTGAAGAAAATTGCTTATATAAATGGAGATAGGCTTGCCTTGGCTGAGACTCTGGCCCAGGCACATTTTTTGGGGAGTACTGGTTTCAATGTCAGGGCAAAACTTTTGAATACATCTTATTCTTGGAACAAAAGTATTTTTTTTCCCTCTTTCTGACAGATTGTCAGAGCTGACATACTGCATTCATTTTGGCACTAATGGCTAAGGGCATGCTTCCAGCTGAGACCACTTTTTAAAATCTTCTTTTTCTAGAAAGGATTTAGGGAAGGAAACAAAGTTTGCTTAGATTTCATTTCAAATGCTTTAAAATCTAAATCCTGTAAACTGTGCACATTTTCAGTTTTGATGCTGTTTATTTTTCAGATGGTGCTTGAGTCGAGATCTCTGTATATCTATGGATATTTTTGGTCATATGTACTCACATTTCTAAGCTTGGTTGATACATCTGAAGTCTGCTGCTTTCTAAGCCCATGTGAAACTGGACTGTGACCTTTGAGATCTCCTTGTTAAACATTATCAAATATCTTTTCTGAAGAGTCTGACTGATCATGTCAGTCTTTAATCTTCAACCTTTTGTTGAAATTTTATGGCATTGATGCTTATGAAGGTACTGTGAAGAGACATCACAGGCAAGCACAGGAGTGCAATGTCATCCAGGTGACAGGGAATGAAGTCCTGTCCTATGCTCCTTGACAGCAGCAAAAAGGGCAAGATGTGCAGTGATAAACCCACAGCACAGGAGCTAATTTGGTCGTGGTAGGATCAGTGCAGTTCCATTATGGAGGGTGATATTTTCACTTCCCAAGTCCTGCAAAGAAATTGTTTCTTCAGGTGAGAAGACATTGACAGGAGAAGGAATGTGGATGATAAACAGATCGAAACCTACATGTCAGGACAGCAAGATTTATCTGCAAGATTTGCAGACAAATTGGATAGGTTTTGATGTGCTTCTGTATTTTAGGTTATGAAAGATTGAGGCTTTTTTTATTGTTGTTGTTTTTAGTCATCATTCAAAAGATATCTGAATTAGCAATATGTGCCAAACAGACAGAAAAAAAAAATTATTGGAAAGAAAAAGGGGAAAAAAAGAAAACCTCAGTGTGGGGAAATCCAGCTAATTCCCTCCCATTCTCCCAAGAAGCAACAAAGTACAACCTGCATTGCCTATTTTATTTTCTTCTTTTTTCTTCCACTCATAACGTACTTTAAATTTAGAAGGGGTTAAGACTGTAGGAAGGACATATTTTTTCTTCCTCCTTCCCCAACCTTAATTTGAATGTTTTCTTTCTTAGACAAGTTTGGAAATTTAGCATGAAAACCTTGTCTAATTCCAGTGAAGAATATAAGCCTTAATTGGTTTAGGAAGGGTCTCTAGATCTCTCTAAGAAAGGTTAAGCATTATTTATTTGCCCTCATTACTACCCAAAGCAGTGATTACTGAACAGGTTTGACATTCAAACTAGTTAAGGATGAAAGCAAGAGGGGGGGGAAAAACCCCTTTCTATGAGATCCAGACTAAAGGAAGAAACAAAAAATGTAAAAACCAGGCAGATGAAACATAAATGTTGCTTTCTCACTCATGCTGTAAGATTTTAAAGTAAATCCTACCTACTCCTCTGGCATAACATGTTTCCCTGTCTTTTAACTCTAGTCCAGGCATCCATCACCTGGTTTTTCCTGTTTCAGATTGCTTAAAGGAAAGTGATATGCGGTAATAGCTCCTGGTGGATGAAAAGAAAGGATGCCCAGCATCCAAATCTATACATTTTCCCAAGTGTCACGTCTTCAAGTCTTTTAAACACCTCCAAAGGGGGGGACTTCAGCACTTCCTTTGGGCAGCCTCTGCCAGGGCTTGACAACCCTTTTGGCAAAGAAGTTTTCCCTAACATTCAATCTAAACCTCCCCTGGTAGAACTTGAGGCCATCTCCTGTTTTGCTCTTGTCACCTGTGAGAAGAGCCCAACCCCCACCTGGCTGCCCCCTCCGGTCAGGGAGTTGTGGAGAGTGAGAAGGTCCCCCCCGAGACTCCTTTTCTCCAGGCTGAGACCCCCAGCTCCCTCAGCTGCTGCTTCTAAGACCTGGTTCAGCAGCTCCATTGCTCTCACCTGGACACACTCCAGCACCTCAAAGTCCTTTTCGTAGTGAAAGGACCAAGGCTTTTATCCTGTGCAGAGATGTCTCCGCAGACTTGGCCTCCTCAACTCTGCTTACCACAGCAGGTAGGACCCTGAATATGCATTTCTATGAACCAGTTGATTGCTTTGCCCTGAGGAATTAAATTAAGATTACTATAGCTTTTGCATATTGTGCCTTTAGACAGAAGTTCTGGGAGTTCCAAAGACATTTGTCTGATAGACAGTGAACCTCCTGTCAGATTGGGATTTGCCTCTGGTTTGCATCCCATGTGGCACCCCCCTTCTTCTTTCCTTGGTGCTTTACCCCAACTGTTGTTGAATTAGATGTACATTGATAGTATTGTTATACTTGTGCCTTAATTATATCATTAATTGATAACTGCAAAGCATGATGTAACTGGAGCACTTTGTTGCTTTTATTTCAAAGGAACAAACGACAAAATGGGAGAATGCTAAGTGAAACTTTCTCATCATGTTAATAATATATTTAATAATTTCTCATGTCATCAAAACCCTGTAAGAAATTAGGATCTAGAAATGAAGTTAGCAGGCCTGCAAAAGCAATGAGTTAACATAAATATTAGTTAAATGTGGATGTGCTGATCCCTGCACTGAATAGACATGATAAATATGCTTGTGTTTTGGAAAAAGCACCTTTCATCTGCTTATCATTTCTCATACTCTGTGCAGGCTGTTAGGTATCAGTCCCTGGTAGCCGCGAACCGAGCAAACAGACACCCACAGCCTACCTGCAAGGACGGCGTGAAACAATGAAGTAACAGATATGTCAAAAATAAAGAGTGCCTTTGTAGACAGCTGGGGCCTAATTAATTTGCAGCACAGCTGAGGAAGGCAGAGCCCTTGGCCCTGCAGGTATTGCTGGATTCTGTTACTGCACAAATTACGATAAAGCATTGCCAGCACAAACAGCAGCAAGGTGTTTGCTGTGCACTTGGAGGAAGGGTTGCTAGTTATTAGTCCACTGAAGAATTGTCTTGTGATCCTTTGTTTTTGTTTGCTTGAAGTTCTTACTCTAAAGACCAACAGATCTTCCAGTTTTGTTTGGGTTTCTTTCTACTGACTGACAAACTGACCCCACCGCTGTTCCCATCTGATCTCAGATAAGTGAGATCTTCCACATGACAGTCCTTTAAAAGAAATAGACCAACATTTCTTATTACATTGGAACCAGCTTTTTTTCTGACTGCTACGGTTTATTGTGGTTAGTGCATTATAAATTACATGGTGTCTCCAGGGACCTGTTCTATACTTGAAATATCACAAGACTGCTGTCATGCATAATGCTGCAGAGAGCTGCTAAATTTATATCCACTAAAAATGTGCTTTATGTTGCAGAGTGACCCACTTTAACTTTGATGCATAAATGGGTTGGTTTTCCTTTTCTGCTAAGTATTATCTGTTTTCTTCTGTTTGTCCACAGACTTAACTTGCTCAGAAAAGGCCCTTAGAAAATCTGTTATTTGTGCTTGGACTATTGTGTGATTATCATTATTTTACAAAACTTGGACATACTTCCAAATTCCCCTAGAGACAAAGCATGCAAAGGGCAATTTTGTCTGCCAGCCCATGTAAATTCTATCAGACTACATAAACAGACAACAGTGGCAGATTGGCTCCTGGAGCTTATGGTTTCCTCTGCTCCCAAGCAATTTGCACAGCAAGTGGACAGAAAAGACTGTGAAGCACAAGTTACCCTAACACATAGATAATGGCAGTTGTATAGTTTTCAAATGTGCCTTCTGAGATAGTTTTGAAAGCTTTTTGCCTTTTATTTAATGAGAATAAGAATCCTTCAAATAACACTTTATTTTTAACAAAATTTAAAACCCGAAACATAACTGTCTGATTCCGTGTTAAAGTTTCACCTTCTTAGAAGGTACAAAGGGAGTGGACTTAGGCTTAAAATGCCTTCAGGATACTATACACTATAAATCATTACCTACAAGAAGCACATCCACAGGAATTCCACCATAAAGCTTTAATATATAATAGCATAAATATATGGTAAGACATTTATACTGTTGACTGATATGACTTTTTGACAGGGCTAAATACCTGAAAATATATTCCACTGAGTAGAAATTTATAAGTGAACACAGGGAAGAAGAGAGACAAGAAAGATTTAAAATATTTCCAATCTGACTTTTTCTAAATCACTTTAAGATGGTCAGAAATGGGTACCAGCAATTTTAGTCCTTTCAGGCAGGAATCATCTCCTTGGCCATAAGTGATTGCACACAATTCAAGAAATTGGACAAGATGATTGCTGTAGGTCCCTTCCAACTGAAATATTTTCTATTCCATTCTATTCTATTCTATTCTATTCTATTCTATTCTATTCTATTCTATTCCATTCCATTCCATTCCATTCCATTCATTTGTCCTGAGAAAATGTCATGGGATCCACTGGTCCTGAGAACAGTGGAACTGAAATGATGTACGGGGGTAATGGACTCTTCTGGGCCATAAGCTCACTTTCCCCTCTTGGACAGGCAGAGATGGGTGATGGAAGGATGTTCTCTTCCTCCTCGGCTTCACGTATTATACTTAGTTGAATGGGCTATGTCACAGTCTTTGTAACAGCAAATATCAAGCTGTCCCGGCTCTTACCCCTTCTTGTCCTGTTGGAGTCTCTCTTAGGAAGGTAATATCTCTCTTAGAATAGAAGAGAACTGTAGACTTACTTAAGGAATCCAAGGGAAGGACTCCTCACTGTCTCTGAATGCTCCTGCTGTTTCACCATTTAAAAGAGAGAATATCTTATGTCTCATTGTTTTAGTTTAAAATTTCAAGCTCAGAATGGTTATCCTGATCTTTATACAATATTGTGTATCCTCTTCCTGACTTTTAAAAAAGTTTTAAATTGTTGGTGTGTGTTACCCGCAATGCAGAGGAACAGCTGCATTCAGTGGAACTTAAAACACATTTTCAAAATGCAAGGTCTAGATAACGTTTTTTCATGTGAAGGGGTGCTAAAATACATACTAAACCATTTTCTCTAACAAATACTTTCCTTGCTTAGGCAATTTGCTAAACTTGTCTTTTTTGTCCTTGCATAAAAACCCCTGTTTATGCAGTGGTGTTTCCAACTTTCTTTTGACTTTAGAGTATTGCAGTGAGAAGAAATACACAAATGAGGGTCAAGATAATCTACATACATATCACCATTTCAAATTAAGTTAGTGAAAAAGTCTGGAGCAAAATGCTTTGAGGATTTAAAATTTGAACCTTGTATGCTGTATGAAGTCTGGGAGCTAATAAGCTCCTCTTGATCAGCTGGACCTCAGGAAAGTTCATGCATAACCTGAAGGTTCATAAATAATAAAAAAAGGTTTTTTATACTGATTTTAATGAAGAACCAAAATGTTCACGGGTTAGTTATTGAATGGTAAATGTTAATGTGGACTCTAATTACTGATCTGTGAAGACAGCTGGAAACATGGTACTGTTTTTCTTCCTTGTTTGGGCTACTTCTGGATAGGAAAAGAGTTCAACAATTTAATTAGGATCCTTGTAAGACTTGGAAACACCAAAATCTCTTAACTAGCTCTGATGATTTCATAGAAGGTTTTTTCAATAGTCCAAAGAGTATTAAACAGGACACTTTTCAGTACTGTAAAAGAGAATAAGAATATGAAACCTGGGTTCATATTTACACTTTTGCTGGCAGTAGTGTTTCCTACCATTAGAAAGTATCAACTTTGCAGAAGGTGGCCTGGGACACCTCGGGACAATCAGCTGATTGCAGCTCTGTGGTGTGACCTTGCAGCTCTGAGACCTCCTGCACTTGGGCAGCTCAAGGGAGATGTCTCTATGCGTATAGTGACTATGTTTAAATAACACACAGTGGTCAAAAAGTCCTCTTTATTAAAAAAAAAAAAATGATCTGTTCATAGACTACTGCTCCAAAGTCAAATTGTTCATTTTACCTCATTTCTCTTTTCCATTTCATTGATAACACCGTAGAAAATTCAGTGCTGAGATTACTTCAAGTTCAATACAAGCAATATCATTAAGTTTATTGTTCATAAAAGTCCTTCACAAAATTATGGATATGTTTTGTATTTACAGTGTCACAATACTGTGGCATAATAAGAGGAATAAATAAAAGAGAAAACTTTTATTTTTGACCAGACTATCTCTTTACTTAATTTTGTGGAAATCCAAAATGAATGTAATCCCAATGGTAAGACAATTAGGAATCTAGTGCAATTCATATTATTTGAAGAAATAAGCTACATTTAAGGAAAAATTCCATTTGAGTTCAAGCATTTAGTTCCATTACATGAAACAAAAGCCTAGTTATCTGCAAAAGTGTGAATCAGTTCTTTAAGCACTGTGCATTTTCTGGGGACTTAGGCTTTAAATTTCATGCTATATTTTTCCAAACAAGCAACACATTGCTGTATGATTTGCTCTTGTTTTGGCAGGGGATGCATGCAAGTATAAATTTTTACTTGTTTTGTCAGACACCTGATGTCCCACATCTTAATAACTGCTGTCTTATCTACCTCTCAGATCCCTTGTCCATCAATATAATATCACACGGTTGTCACTTTTAAGGATAGTAAAGGAAAAACTGTACTCTTCCCAATTTTCATTCCATAAATTTGTACTTTTTGAATCCACTTAAACTGGATCAATACCATGTATTAGAAATAATCTCCATAGTTTAGTTTGTGTGAAGTTGCTTCTCCTTTCGGTTTGAATTTGGGTCCAAGTCATTTTGTTACAACAAACAATAAATGTTGTTGTTAAGCTTTCTCATAACACTTATAGTTTTATAGGTCTCTGTTGTATCTCCCTTTCTTTTCTCTCTTTACTTGACCAATGATGCCACTAAAGTTTTAAAACATGAGAAGCAAGATCTCTGACTCTTGGCTGTACGTTCAGCATTGGGTTGTATTAGAAGTGTTAACAGAAGTATCATAAAGTTTCAGTTGTAGGAGTGCTCTCTAATAGGTTTATTATTTAGGAAACTGAAAATAAAAGCAAATAACCTAAAGGTACACATAATATTTTAGCAGCAGCCTTATTTTCATTAGCTTTAAAGTAATTGCTTTAGAACATGATTTGATTGTTTGTGATGGTCTGATCTACTCTGCATATGAAATTGTGGGATACAAATATGCACAGAAGAGATCTTAAAGACTCTGATCATGTGAACATACTGATGGTTAGGAGAGAGGAGGCCAAAATGGTTGGATGGCTCAGTCCAGGGCATGTTGTGCCAATTGGGGTGACAATTTTTATTCATTAAGAGATAAACCATTTTGTTTGGAATGCTTTCAGCTAATATCTTGCCACTATTTTTTGAAAATTTGTCTCCTCTAAATGGCACCAGTTCAGTTGCACTTCAGTTAGTGACAGCAGAAGAATTAGTTACTTTTACTTTATAATAGTTATGAGGTTTGTGATAATGAATAGAGTACTGGGTGAAAAACACAAAGGAAAGGGATAGCAACATGATGGCAACTACATTTTCCCCCTCCCTCCCCCTTAAATGTATCCAATGAAGGAAATTAAACATACACTGTGAGAAGAAATCCTAATGAAATCAAGGGGCAACAGAGTAGGTACAATACAAAAATACATTTTACTGGTGAGACATGAGAGAAGAAGCTGTGGTGTGGAGGTGAAGGGCAGGTGTCAGAAGAGGTGAGGCCATGGACTGTAAAGATGGAGTCTTATTAAGACTGTGGACATTTCCTTGAAATTTCCCTGCTTTACCACTCTAATAGCTGCTCCCACCGCCCAGTGATGCTCTCTGGACTTTCCCTGTTACTTTTCTTAACTCCTTAAAAGCGTCACCTGTGCTCCTTGCCCGGGTTTTAGAAGGATGTTTGGAAATACCGTGTCTCAGTTTGGCCTAAATGGGTCAGCGTGCTCCTCTGCAAATATTCCTTATCTGGAACTGGTTGTGCTTGGACTCCCTGCAGCTCCAGGCAAAGGCTTAACTAGTTTTTAGACAAATCGCTTGTTTATACTAGTTTGTAGGAGACCTGTACTCCATGGGATTTTGGATTTTCTCTATGATAATGTGACTTCTCTGAGGTCATAGGAAAAATATGTGGAAATGGTAGGGAAGGCTGCCTGAAAAATGGAAGCTCTGTTAAAATTGCAGGGGTTTGACATTTGTTCTTTTTTCTGAACTGAAACAAATTACGACCATGCAAAATAAGTCTGTGAAAACATCAGAGAGAGCAACAACGGGCTGGCTGCTGGGAGCCCAAGGTTTGAGATTTTGTTCCTCCTGATTCGTTAACGTCATGGGCAATGTTCCAAATCACCCTTCATTAGTTTGATGAATATTTAAAGAAGTATGAGAAATGGCACAGAATATCAATATCCCAGCAATTAGGACTTCAACCAAAGGTACAAGAGAGATGGATATTTGTCCACATTCTGCGTAAATTCTTGCTCTGAATACAAGTCCCCATTATTCTCTGTTCCCCAGTTTTTCTCTGAATAACACTTCTTAAATTATATGTATCCGTACAAAAATTATTCAGAGGAATTTCATATGCTGAAAACATGTATTTTGAAAATTTATCCGTATATTCTAATACTGAAGAGCTATACAGCTTTCTGAGAGTGCTTTGAAACACTTCAGAGACAGACACTGACAAAAATCTCTGATGAAACCATATTGCAAACAGTTTTAATCACACTGTATTTCATCTCAAAAAAAAATCCTGTGTCTCTTGCACACTGAGGTTACATAAATTAGTACCTTGATCTGCACCATGGTAAAAGATAAATGATAGTTTGTTACTGATTCCATGTTAAAAGAACTCCTCCCTCAGATATATGGCAAACATACTTCTAAAAATTCACAGAAAACCTGATGTGCCTGCAAATGAATGTCTGAAAGGCAAGAATAATGATCTCAATTCAATCCTGTGGACTGTAGACATAACTGAATCCTCTGAGAAATCAAATATACAAACTCTGTCTTTTAAAAAGCTAGATGTTTTTCTTTGAATCAAGCCAGCGATATGCAAGAAGCAGCAGTATTTAAAGGCAGTGTGACAGACAGAGACTCTGATCCTAAGAGATAATAAAAGTCTTTTTTAAAATGTAGCTTCTGTTTTTTTCCAAATTTTTCTTTGTCTAAAGCATTTCTAGGAATTCATCCCTCCCTAACTTCTTGAAAGTTGTTACTTGGTGTGCTGTGAGGAAATCAGAATGTAGTTCAAATTAAATTGGCAGTTTCTCATTTAGCTGCTATTTGAAGACAGGGGAAGTTAAATGTCAATGTGTAGAGGCTTCAAACATACAGTCTTGATTTTGTTCATCTTATATGAATTTTTGCAGTCTGGAGAACATAATCTTTTCATTGAAATAGCAGAATGAAAGACATTAGGAGCTACATACAGAAGGTAGGATGAAATACTCCTCTAAACATAGATTTTCAAATCACTGCAAGTTGACAGATGCAATCACTTCAGTACCAGTCAGCACAGGGCATGATTATGACAAGGATATAGATCTGCTGTCTCCACATTTCATAACCCACGAAGCAGGCTGTTATAGTGGCTCTCACACAATGACCCTGAGGGAAAATGGCTCAGCAAAACCTGGAACCCTGGTTCTGTAGTAGCCCACAAATCTTATTGAGTTAGAACTTGATAGTGTGAAATACTGATGTCTCCTTGAATTTAACTGGTTTTGCCTGGTATGCATGGTTTGCATGGCAAACATCCTATGTGTATGCTTATTTTCTCATGTGGTTAATATTTGCCTTAACTTTTTTTTGGTCATAGCTTCGATGGTGAAATATTCAATAAACTCTACACACAGAAACAAGTTTTATGTTTAGAAAAGTCTATGCCATATATTAATTTATATATTCATATATTATTGTATTAATTATATATAATCATCCTGCAAGATGCAAATTTAAAAATGAAATCACAGTGGTAAACTTTTACACATTAACTTGATACACTCAAGAGTTTTTCTTTCATCCAACCTAAGAAAGGAGTCTGACTGCAGTACTTGAATTCATATTAAAATAATACTGACAGGAGAGGAATGAAGACTCTATTACATGTGCATTTCTGGAATATGTAACTGTTACAAACTTCTTTAAAAAAAATACATCAGAAGGACTGAGTTATCCTTATTCCCTTTGTGGTTTTGTCTTTGTTTTTTGTTGTGATTGTTTTGGTTTTTTTTGTTTTTACATATCTAACTCTCTGCTTTTCATCCAAGAATAGCTTGGAAACAATAATTATACACCAGAAGACCTACAACGTCACTTTCAAGTCTAGAGCTTTCACAGCATCGGTATCCAAATAATGTTGATCCTAATGGCTACTTGGTGCTTTTGGATAGAGTACCTGAACTTCACAGGGTGGGGAAGAAGGACTGCCAAAACATTTTAAGTGCTATTTCAGCAATGTGGAAGACTTGGCATTCCCCACTGTTGTTTTTCATTCTCAAAGTACCATAAACATATGCTGAACCAGTATTTCATCTACCTGAGAATGGTAGCACAATATACAACCAGTTCAGCTCCTCTGGACATTCTTATTTGTTTTTCTAAATTAAGACGCTATACTTGATGAGAAACTAGTGCTGAAGCAGGCAGTCAACACCGAAAGAGAGGGTGCCCTTTGCATTGCTCTCATGCAGATCTAACACATCCATCCATCAGATCTTCTCTAGTGCCCCAGGGTAACCTCTTGCCCTCTCCCCCACCCACATATTATACTGCAGATACACAAACTTCTATATTCCCAGACAACAAACTATACACTCTTCTGATTTTCAGATTTCTTAATTTGTCCCTGCATTCAATCCAGGAAACAGCACCAGGAAATGGGATGATTATATTATTGCAGTTTAGCACCCATGTTTCCTTTGACTCAATAAATTGCTGAATTCCTGGAAGAGTTGTGTTTTACGTATATCCTCTGCCATTTGGAGTGTGGGTGGAAGGCATGCTTGAACTAAAGGTGTTAAAATGACACTATTAATGTTTTTTGCTGATGCTCCTCCTGTAAGAACAAAATAACTTCAGGCAGTTAAATTTTTGTCCTCAAAAAAGTAAAAAAAGAATTTATTACTGTCCTTGAAAAGGCGAGAGTTTGTGTGTATCTATGTACAGATAGCAATCTATATATTTAAATAGACACACGTAAAAAAATAGTTAATTACTTTGAAAAATAGGGTTATTTAAATTATTTCTGTAGTATCCTTATTTATTTTTCATGGTTTCTTAGAGTTACTCTGTCCTAAGCTACTTAATACAAATGGAAGAAGGAGAGAAGTCCTGCTGCCTCCTCTTTGCCACCCTGATCACTTCCAGCTGCGTGAAAAGAAACCTCCAGTGCACTGAGATTTATAGACTGCACAGACTGGTGAGTCTGCTTTGCCTGAAAGAATAGTGATAGGACACTTAATGTGACATGAATTCTCACTTCTTCCTTTTCTTTCTTCTAGTGGGCTACAAGAATGATTCTGATAGAAAGCCCAGAAAAAGTGAAACAGAAAAAAAAAAAAAGAAAGGTTGATGCTATAATTAGAACATTTCTTCCATTTGTTTCCATTTGTTGGATATAAAAATTAGATTTATGTTGTCCATGAACAAAAACTATACTGAGCTGTCTGCATGTTGTTAAAGAGAAGTTGGAGGTCCAGGTAAGCAGAAGACAAGATTTTGGTATGAAACAGTGAGTAAACCCAGTTTTGCATTCTATGCAAAGAGCTCACATCAATACTAAAAGGAAGATCCCTGTGTTTTAGCAATAAGGAAGCTGTCATGGATTTAGCAGCAGTGTCCCTGCCATCACAGCTTCCCAGAGCCACTCTTCTGGAGCAGTGAAAGGACTCTAAGGCTTAGAATGTCTTCTTTTTATAACAATTTCCTTTAGAAATTATGTTTAAAACACTAATGAGTTATTCTTAACAGGTGTTTCCTAAAACTGCTTTCTAAAGTATGGTGTAGATTCAGCAACAAATGTCCTGATAAACTGGGACAGAGAAAATACCAGTGACAGACAACTTTCTGTAGCAGGCTCAGTGCCAGCTCTCCAGAGCCACACAAGAACCTGTCCCTAACCTCACACTTTTGATTCAAGACACACTTGCTGACATATATCAACAATTTCTCCTCCAAACAATGTTATAAACAACTTCCAGATAGATTTTCAATTACATTATTTTTCATTTAGACATATTTGAAACAACAGCAACACGAAGTCTTTTATTCATTCTCTCCTTTTTTCTTCAGGTTGGCTTTGTTGTTATTGGTTTTTTGTTTTTCTTGTTCTCTCTTCACACCATACTGCAGGTTTGCGTGTCTCAGAGCCAGAGAGAAATTGATACTGAGACGTGCTGAGAATGCATTGCAGTTACCAAGGAAGTGGTTTCCCAAGCAACAGTAACCACATGAAATTTGACAGAATTTCTTCCTCTGTATCGTGTTTGCAGCTTTGCAGGAGGCAGTGTGTGGGTAGCATAAGTGATCTCACTCTTAACTTTACTTTTTGAAGCAGATATGGTCATATTCCTGTATTTGTTAAAGAAAGAGTTAACTCCAGTTTGAGTGGAATGCTTGTTTTTGTGTCTGTGTTGTGGGTTGTTTTTTCTTTTCTTTTTTTAAAATTTATTTTCCTGCTAGCAGACAAATTGAGGATGTGCCAGATAGTCCTGCAGCATGTGGGCAGATGCTAGAGGCAACATTCTCAGCTGTTACACACTCAGTGATGATATTTACCATTCAAGAAAGCCATGCCAGCACCTTGGTTTGCTCCAGCAAATTGGATGAGACAGTTGCCAGCTTGATGATGTCAAAAAGTGTAGGAAATATGCACGTGTTCAGAATTAGTGGAAGGCTGTGAACCAAGGGAATTACAGGAGCAGAAGTCCTAACTCCTCTATGGTGGGGCAAACAAAGTGACTATGTGACAACTGGGGCTCAGTCAAATAAGACTCTCAATAATTTGAAATTCAGCAGCATCTCCTAATATTAACTTCACATACATGGTGAAATCTAAAAAAAAAGAAAATTGATTCTATGTACATAAGCAGAATTCCAAAGGAAGGTGTGTATTTGAAGTAGGAGTATATTACTCTAATACTTTGCATTCATGTTGTGTTAGTTTCCTTACATGCTTTCTGAAAAATTAGATTTCTTCTTTGTCTAGGATAAAAGATTGAGTTTAACTGTCCTAAAATATAATTTTTTGAGCTCTCACTTATCTCCTGGATGGTAAATCACTATGGGTAAAGAAATGTTTAAGCTGTAAAAGCTTTTAAAGTGTATGAAGAAACCATTAAGTACCTTATGAAACCGTAGAGTTCCATGGATCTGAGCCAGCTCTTTGCATACTCAGCTCTAATGAACCTACTCTTTACCCTTAATTGTAAAGCTCCAAGCAGAGACACCAGAGTGAATGAGCAAGGAGATTATTAGACTTTGTTGGCTCTGGATCTGTATCAGCCTCAACAGGTACAAGATGGCTCACAAAAACCTCTATTCTATTCCATCATTAATTTTTTTTCTACCTTCCTGAACAAGTTCATACAAAGAACTGCCTTTTTAACCTGTCTCTCAACCCCTCTTCAAGTTCCAGAGCTAACAAACCTCTTAGCTAAGTATCGTGTTCCAGGCAGAGAAAGCTGCCTCTATCCAAGCAAGCTTCTCATTTTACCAGGAAATATGCAGTGGGGACAGACCTGGTCAGGTTCTACATTCAGTTTCAACTTGTGAAAATACGTAAAAAATCCTTTCAGATTTAGTAGATAAAGTGTTTGAGATCTAGTACTGCTTACTTAACAGGTTGGTGTGGGATAATACCCTGAATGTCCAAAAACACTACAGTGCCAAGACCTGGAATTACATGTTTTCTCTGTGAAAAGTCAAGTGATAGAGACCTGAGGCTGCTGCTGTAATGGGAGTGAATGAAATTCTCTTCTTTCTGGAAGACAGAGCAGCTCCTTTTTCTCCTCACCACCTGGAATGGAAGTAGCACCTGAATTCCATGAGATGTCAGCTGTTAGGCAGAGTTTAATATCTGGAGAAATGAGAGGAAGTTAAAGGCACCAGAAAGTTACAGCTTTGCAGATGGAAAATATTCCTATGAGCTAAATATAAAAGGCTTGTAATTGTGTTTCAGGACGTTTTCTTGGTATGAATATATACCTATGGATAATAAAGTTTTTTGAGAGGCCAGATGGGAAGGATGATTTAAAATTTAAAACTCAGAGAGCTTTTAAACCTGGCACTTAATAATTGTTTACCTAACTAACGTGTCTATTTAATCTACAGACCATCTATCACTTCATCTTCTCTTCTCCCCTTGACTCTGTTCCCTTACACACTACCCATTTACCTCTTTGTATGAGATGATTTATCACCTGCTCTTCCTATTCTAACCTGTCAATAGAAAAGTTGCCTCTTCCTCTTCTTTATTCAACATCATTTGCGCTCATTTGACTCCACAATTATGGTCTACATTCCTTCCTCCTCATTGGCCCTTTTTCCCTCCCTGTAACACTCATGATACAAATACACTTTAGGTTTTTCTTCAAAGTCCCTTTCCCTTCACTTCCACCAACTTGACCTACAATAAAATTTATCCAATATTTTTCCTTCTTTCCTTCCTAGGTATAACCATTTAGGTTTTTATGGAAATGAAACTACACTCAGATCATGGGGTTTAGACTGCTCACCCTAAATGCCTAATGTTGAACTGGTGTTTTTATGAACTGTCTAATGCAGTGCCAAAACCTGCAGATTTGAGTGCATTATGGGAACAGGTGGTCCAGGCATAAGAAGCAGTGGGAAGCCTTTAACTTGGTATTAAAAAGTGGACATTGGCTGAAGGACAGGACCCAAGCAGAAGGGCAGAATTAATTTTTACCCCCCCTTTTTTTCAGTCTTCCTTCTCCCTTAAAGATTAGCACCTTTACATTTGATATGTTACAAGAATATTGATTTAGTTACTGTTTTGCTTAGAATAGGGAAACTGTGGTCTCCTGGGAACAATAAATGTAAACATTAATACAGAATCACACATGGTGGGAAAATGCCACACATTCAAGTGGCACCCTGCAGTGAAAGACTGACAGATTGGTTTTAAAGTAATTTATGTTTCCTGTTTTGCTTTCGTTATCTAATGGAACTTTATTTAAATAATTGGCCCATAACTAAATATGCTTGATTTCCTTCCAGAAGATTCTTTTACTAAAAAAAAAAACCCAGTCCTCAAACAGAATAAACAAAAACCAAACCCGTCCAAACCCAGCAGAGACGATGTCTCTCTTTTCACATTAACGTCTCCATTTTCACTTCATGAGCAGTCCATTTAAGCTGTAGAGGTGGAAACAAATAACAGAAGATAATTTGAAATATACCTTTTTCTGGTTATGCTTTATAACAGTAACCAGACCTACCACCTTCCAAATCTGAATGTCTGGGGAGCTAACAACTCTTCTTATTTTCTATAAAGGCTTGTCCAAAATATGCACATATTTTGTGTAAATCTTTTGGGAAGCATACCATCATGACATTTTCATAAGATGAAAATACTTTTTGTTTACCTATTTTCCTCTTATTTTACATAAGCCAGGAAGCTGAAGAGTACTGCTTTTTCATAAGTATGTACAAATCCTCCACTCAGATCTGCAGGGTACATGATGTCCTTGAAACTCATGGAGAACAGTACAGGTCTGAAAAAAACTGTTTAGCCAGTTGTGGTATTGAGGTATTGAAAGAATTATTGGAAAACCAAGATTTCTACTGATCTGTGAAAACAGAAAGGAAAATCCTTTATATGTTTCTCATAGTTTACATGAGCCACATTTATTGAAAGGTTACGGGACAATTATAAAAGATCTTTTTACCCAGGCATTAAGGGTTAAGGCTTATTGCCCCAATCACATCTCTCATCAAGCCTAATTCTCCCAGTTCTTTTTCTTCCAACAGGTAGAGTCACTCGGCTATTCAAATTGACAGACTTTCCCAGTAAAACTTTTGTTTCAGTCTGTGCTTTGGCTCAACTCTTCTTATCTAGAAAGTCACAGCTTAATTTTGAAATAAATTCAAGGAGCACTTAGAATCACAACTGCTTTTCTTCTTTCACTTCCTGATCTTCTCTTGATTCACCCAAAATGAAATCTTTAATGTAAAAATGTCAATGTGTGTCTATGAGGGATGGCTCTGCTTTCAAGTAGTGCTAATTCATGTTCTTTACATGGTATTAGCTTGTTAATTCCACGTTTCCTTTGTGACAGATTAAATCACTTTAAAGTACATTCATTCAAGAACTGCTCAAACAATAACTCATGAATGAAGATTTTATCTTGAGGGTTCAAGAAATAATACAAACACCTTCTGGCAACAGCAATAGCTTTATTGTATAATTTCTCAGAAATATTATTCCTGAATTATAAATGATAAACTTTAGATTTACCCATTTGGCATTAAAATATTACGTCAGGATTTTTACTGGCAAGTTTCTAGGAAGTGACCATCCATCTAGTTCATAACATATCTAAGGATTAATGGGCACATTAGTGATTTTTGGTTTTCACGGAATATATTTTCTGGAACATTTGCCTTGTTTGTGTTGTTTATGCCAAATCTGAACAGCCTGCATTACCTTGCACACTTCAGTTGCTTAGTGCTCCTCACAAAAATGACGATATAGGGCCTTCCAGAACAAGCCCTTATGATTACTGTATTTATTGATCATGTTTTAAAATGGGAAAAGTGACACATTTAGTTATGATGCATTTCATTAAATAGAGCAATAAATGCGATTTCTGGGAATAATTTTTTGCAATTCGCCTTCAAATAACTAAACACTTTCTTCACAGATTTTTATTTCTTTCATCTTACTTACCAGAGTATTGGTAACAGTTTTCCCTCTCAGAAAAAGCACGTAATCTGCTTTTGAGGTATTCAGTACTGACTGAGAAACCACGAATTCTCATTGGCTGAGCTTTGAGGTTTATTTCTTTTAACAGAAATTCACAAAGTTACTGTAAGTAAACTTTATTGTAAGTAAATTCAGGCACAGTTGAGCTACATCTGGTAAAGGATGTAGAAAAGGAAGGCAAAAGTGTCCTTGAGGTATTAACATGCTTATTCCTTGTGCAAGCTAAACATCTTTCTGTGTTACATCTTCCTGGATCTTGTATTCTTATTTTTAAGGAGAAACAAAGAAGAAATCTGATCACATTTTCAACTGTTATCTAAACCTAAATCCTGGCTTTAGGAGCAATTACTAACCATTTGCTAAAATTCAAGTAAATAATTAATCTCATATATCAATGAAATCCTAGAGAAGCATAGAGGTGGGAGTTTGATTCAGAATTATCCTTCCAAAGAGTTGCTTTTTGGAAAATAAATGGCCAAGTCCTAAGGCTCTCACTCAGCTTTGCCTTATTTCTGGATACTGAGTTTTAAGAAAGGAAGAGTTAAGTACTGATACTACAAAATACTTGAAGGTTTTAAGCATATATGACAAGCTTCTGAAGTAATTTCTTGGATGTGAATTGCACAAGGAGAATGAATTATGTTTTAGAGACTGTCATGTAGCAGAGCATATTCATACCCTTTTCAAACCCATCTATACTGATTTCAATATCATAAAAATTCCAAATTCCTCCTCCCTGATTTTATGATCTTTCTCAAAATACTGAGACTAATATTTAACTCTGTACATGCAGTTTTCGAATCCTACATCTTTTTATTTTTTCGTCACGATTGTACCAGTTTTCAAAATGTGTTTACTCCCCAGATTTTTTTCAGTAGATGCTTTATTTTCTTATGTAATTTTTAGTATTAACCTTTGGACTCTTAAGAAAAAAAATAACTTTGCTTCCACATCTGTTGAACTATTGTTTTTTCTTTCTATATTCCTTAATGAGTTGCATTCTTGACAAAAATTCCAAGAACAGAATTTTGCAAATTTGTTGCACTAATGGGATACCAGGAGGTAAGTGAATGGTGGAAGATAGTTGTGCTAAAGACAGAATTTTGAAGGAAATATTACTATTCAGCCTTTGCCTTCATGCATTATATGTTGAACTATCTTGTAATTGGACAAGTGTGTGTTTGAGCACATCAACGCAGTTTTCTTACCCAGCATTTTGGGATATTTGACTTTCAGTACCAATATAAGGCATTAGTTACCAGTTGTTAGCTGAGAGATGTACGTTTTCAAGCAGAGAATGCAGAGGTATATCAGTAAACAAATTCACACATATAGGTTTGGATAGAGTTTCTCAAGTTTTCGTCTTTTCTTTATTTCCTGCTGTGCCTAATTGCCAGCTCCATTCTGCAGGTCTAGTCAAACCTCAAAAATCATCTCTTTCTTTTTGTATCAGGGTAACTGTACCTAATGTATTACAACACTCCATTCCCATTTCTTATCTTGATGCTAAAGCACTTTGAGATTCTTTGTTTAAAACACATAAGATAAATTACATGAAACTGAATTCAGCTGAGTCTTCCTGACCGGTTTAATAACTTTTACACCTGACAAGAGAAGTTAAGACAGCAAATTAAAGTGATATAGGACAGGAAGACATTGTCCTAATCACTGTCCCAAACACCTTTGGCCCAAAGCCTTCCAGGGAGAGCTGATCATTGACAAGAATTTCCTGGATTGTCTCCGATTTGCTGCTGATACTATTGCCGTTACTAAAACCTCATAAAGAGCTTTTGGCATTTATCATAATACTCACCTGGAAATTCAAGAGTATCTGTAGAGCACTAAGATCTCACTGAAAATGACAGTAAAAGAAAAGATTACTCAAGAGAATACAAAGTTAGAATATACTGTAGAGAAAAATGACGCATTATTTAAATCTAAAGGGAAAAATGGATTTAGAGAGAGGGAAATATAGAACTAGTTTATTTAAATTGAATAATAGTTATCCTAGTTATGATTGCACTTTGCATTGAGAAATTTATTTTACAGTGAGCTATTTTATTACACCAATAAATTAATAATGTAGTTAAGAAGAGCAATTCTCATGGTAAATAATTTATAAATCCTTGTAGATAATATATAAATATAATTTATTTTCTGAAGTTGAGTAGTCCTACATTTAAATACAGTATGGATCTTGTCCTCCATCCAGAGTATGCTAAACATATCATGGCAAAGTAAATTCAGCAGTTTTAAATATTCCCTTTTAGGAGCGAATACTTGATAAAAACCATTCAAAACCTTTACAAATCAAAGTATTTTTTCATTCTACAGAAATGAAGATGATGTGAAAAGACTGAAGTAGCTGTGGATAGGAGTAAAGTGAATTTTCTGACTCATAAGGAGAGTCAGGATGACTCCTCTGAGCACTGTGAACCACTCTTCTGCTCTCTCTCATCACTACCTGATTTCCACAGATTTAGAAGTTTTACTCGCTTGGAATGTCTTAGCTTTAAGAAAAGAAAGCTTTGTCAGACACGGTAGCTGTAACAGGTGATTAACTGCACATGCATGCACGGAAAGGTCCTTTTCAGTGTGAAGCTTTATCTTTGTTCTTAGCTTGGTTCTTTTTTATTTTCTCACAAATAACTACCTCTGACTTAGTTCTAGAGTTCTCAATAGTATGTGCAGAGGAGAAAACCCAATAGCTATGTGTAATTTATAATAAATAAGTATAGGAAAACAAGTAAAAGCCAGATCTTCAGGTGTGTGATAGTGTGAGCTCACATCCTGCAGACAGATTACACAGTCATTGATGTCTTATCTGCTCTTCTTATTATTTTTCAATTAGGCCAAAGTGATTTGATTATGGTTTGGGTATTTTTTATAAAGAGCTTTTTAAGGCACAGGGTTTGCTTTAAAATATTAGCATAAGACTTAAATGATTATTGACATTTTATTTATATTTGACAACAGGAATGAATACAAATTTGTGTATGACTTGGCATGAAATTCCATTTTTGTAACTGCTTTTACATATTGACTTCAAAATCATGTGAAACCTTTGGCATATGCAGTTCTACTCTTTCTTTTTTTTAAGTTTATACTTCTTAATGAGATTACATTTCATGGTTTATGAAATGTTTTGTCATAAAGTGGTCATTTAATTCTTGTATTTTAATTGTAACAGGCCATTATTGCTGCTGATTTATTACATATTATCCTCTTACAAGCAAATTTAATCACAGGAGCTCTATTTCCCTCTAATCTTTATTAGCATAGTGAAGAGAAAACTCTACTACATATATTATTTAGCAAATAACTGAGTCTTTTCAAAAGAGACAACAATTCCTGAAAACCAACAAAACAAAATTAAGTTTTTGTTCAAGTGGCGAATAACTTGCAAAAAGCTGAATGCTTGAAGAAAAAAACCTGGAAAAAGAATGTGACCTTCTGCATACATCAACATCAGACAATAGTTTGAAAATTTGAAGTTGTGCTTACATTGTAAAAGAATAAATGTAGACATTTACCTGAATAAGATTACCTCTGCTTTTATATCCAGGCAATATTACCTCACAAATATTTCAAGTTTCCCAACTCGAGGTGTGTGGTGAGCCAGTTGTCATATCACACCTTGTCACCTGGATTGCTTGTGTTTGATCCCAAGAACTGTGAATTTTGCATTCATGTTCAGAAGAAAGCAAACATTAAAACATTTCTAAACAGTTTCATTTATAGGTTTATGGTTGCAGAAACCTCTTTTTTCAGGATAAGCATTAAAATAAACAACATGTCAGGGTAGAGCAAATTGATTCTGAACACTGAATCAGAGAAATGAGCAAATGCTGAATTCTAAATTGAAATGAGAAAGAGTTTCATTTAATAAACAAACATTTGAATTACTTATTAAAATTTTCATAGATATCTGTACAGAGAAAATCTTACGCCTTCAAAATAAACAGTAGGAAAAGTAAATGTTGTTAACATAAGCAGGGTGTTTTCAAGATAACGTGCAAACAGAATACTTAATAGACATGCAAATACAATGCTAGTTTCTAGAAGAGATTTGCCTTATGAAACAAATAATTTAATTATAGTTGCAAAGCTTGCAACTCAAACAAAAGTATGAAGGTAGATTTTTTTTTTCCTGCAGGTGAATAGGAATTTTCTGATGATACATTTTTTCATTAAGAAAAATTTTATAAAACTGAAACATTGTACTGGAGTACACCTTTTTTCTTCTTTTTGCAAAGATCCCTTTTTCTGTCCTGAGGGTAATTTCTGTTCAGCCAAGAGACTTATTCTGAGCAAAACAAAGAATTTTCTTACCCACAGCCTTTGTAGTTCCTATGAAAGGAAAGCTGTCTTCAAAGTTCCTGCTCTCAGTGTAGAAGAAAAACTGAAAACCACAATGCAGGTTCCCTCCAGCCTAAGTGAACATCCAAATGGCAGGTAAAAATTTAGTTTTGATCTTTTTTCCCTTTTCTGTCCTCTTTCCTTTGTCATGAAAAGCTTTGAGAGTTCTTTAGTTTGTTGTTATATACAGTGGGAATATTCTGAAATTTCAAAAGTCCGTAGCAATACAACTCCTGCCCTTCTCCTTTCCGCAGTGTAATCTTCAGCCATTTGCTTTTCACGTTCACTCAAACCAAATTGATACCAATAATCGATAGCAGTTTTGTCCCTGTGGGGGGTTGGCCCTGGCTGGATGCCAGACACCCACCAAAGCCTCTCTCGCCCTGCCCTCCACAGCTGGACAGGAGAGGGAAAGCATAACAAGTGCCCTCATCATATATGTGGACCACAAGTCTAAAACAGATTAGGATGAAACGCTGTGAAACACTTCAAGTGGTTTTGAAGTTTTAAGACATTAGAAATTCCTTAATAAGTGATAAAAATTAACATGATCTGGATTTTAAGGACTGATTACCTGAAATAGAGCATATACAATTTCTTGCATTCTTATTCCAGCATCATCTTGAGACTAGTTCTGGTGCAGGCACTCACTGCATTCTAAACTGTAGGGTCTATCCCGGGTTACCCAGGTGTGCTCCTGAATGTAATGTAGGAGCTAAGTTCCACAGGAAAGTGATTTCTTCAGCTGTAGGCTCAGCTTTGAGGGGCTGCTGGACAAGCATAAAATTAGTGACAGATTCTTGTAGCTCATTCGCATGGTTATCTGAAAGATTATTGAGTTCTGTCACCCTCTGTGAATGTGGCTTTTTCATTTGTGGTTTTAAATTGATGTTTTATTAAGGAATTAAATGTAGTGCTTCCATTTCTGCAGTTTTACACAGACCTTCCAACAAGTTTTATCAAGAAACAGCAGGGGTTTGGTCAATCCTACACAACAATCCCAAAGCACGTGTTCAAGCATGCTGACTTCCATTTAGTTCTAGTAATTTATATTGCTGAAGACAGAAAAAAAACATTTACTAAAATAACATAAAAAATTGTACACACAGAACTTGCACTAAAAATGTAAAATATATTAATTTTATCAAGATTAGCATGTAGGGAACTCATTAAATTTATGCAATAGATGTCTGACTTATGATCTGCAATTACTGACAGCAGTTATGGCTCTGATAGGTGCTCGTTAGCACTAAATGTAATGAAGGAGCAGCACTGCTAATGGCTGTGCTAGGGGTCGCAACCACAAGTGTCAGGAATCCTGACTTCCATGTGGATTCCAAAGAATTTCCTCTCACAGCAAAAAACTTTTCTGTTGTCAAGTTTCAACCCTTGTTTTCTCCAACTTATTCCAATTCTGGAATGTCTTCACTACCTCAGCTTGTCTTGCTTAATTTTCTCTACCTATTAGTTTATGGGCTCTTTTTCTCAGGCTTCTTGACCCTCTGTAGACTCACTGTTGGTTGTGAGCACACCAATGCGTCTTTCTTCATAGTATTTCATTATATTCTCTTGGTGGCTGATGCATGATGTGTCTTTTCTCCTTTCCTGCCAGTTCCAGGCCACAGCAGTTCCCTCTCCATCTCCACATTTCACTGCTGGTTCCTCCCCTGCTCTCTTAGAGCAGCATCCCTGATTCCTTCTGGCCTGCCTTTGGCTGCATTTTGTGCGTGGGATGCACAATGAGCAGCTGGCCTTGTTTCCTTCAGTACAGGGCTACACTGGAATTTCAGACCAAAATAGAAGCAAGGCTGTGCAAATTCAGAGCAAGACGGGGCACAGGGGTCGGTCCGCACTCGGCACTTGGGGAGATGGTGCCTGCCTGGGGAGGATGAATCACTGAGAATTTAGCTGCAGTGCTGTGCTTAGGGAGTTAGGGAGAGGAGAAAAATTCCTTACCACTTGAAAATGAGAGGTGAAGTAGGTCTGATTGGATTGAGTTATTGCTTGCATATAGTTTACTTGCTTCTGATTCAAACTCATGGCAAGAGTCATCATATTGAAAGTATCTGATGGAAAATATTAACAGTGAATGTATGACAGAGAGAATTACAGTGAATGAGTGGCAATATAATGCAAAACCAAATACATTTTGAAGCTTCATCTTGTATTGGAGGATATGCATTTTAAAACTTTGAACCTCAACAGAACTCAACTTATTTGCCATTCCTTTTAAGCTGTGTTCTCCATTTCAAAGTCTGTGAGGTGCTTAGAGCAAGGTCATCAGAACTGAGGCTGAGATTGTAAAAAAATTTTGTTCCTTTCTCTTAACTTTTTTCAATGTTGATAAATATTTTGCTCTATACTTTTCTTTAAGAAATATTATAGGCTAAGATTACTTGGGTATCACTGTGGGAAATCAGGATTTCAAACTTTTTATTTATCATGGAGTAAACATAAGTGACAGAATAGTTAGTTTGAGCCTTTCTAAAATCAGAATTCTCTTTCTGACTGAATCCTAATTGATTTTATTATTTGTACTTGACTGAGGGCTATTACTTTCATTGATAATTTTGACTATTATATGAAAAACTTGTCCTTAGTTTCTTTCTCCCTCTACTCAGTTAATCTGAAACAAATTGGTTTCCTTGCCGTAGATACAGAGCAAAAAACTATCTGCCCAGTTCTCCAGAGACTGTGAAATGTTTAAAAGGATTAATTGATTCAAAAAGTCTTCTGAAAATATAAATATAATTCAAGAAAATTTAGGATTGATTTTGGAATATTGTGAACTGCCATAAATTGTTACAGATTTTGAAGTGTTAGTGCTATTTTGCTTCAGATGCAGGTGAAAGTATCTCTGATATTCTTATTAACTGTACTATTTTCTAAGATTACTGAACCAGGTTATGTTACAAGGCTAAATGCATGTCTGATATTTTCTCTCTGTTCATGAGGTATCTGGCATTTACCTGTGCAGATGCTATTCCACAGCCTTCCCACCATGGACCGCCCCCAGGGCTGCAGTTCCCTGGCTACCAGACATCCCTGCACATGTGCCTGCAGCTTTCATAATTCTTTCCTTTGGGGATTTGTGACCTGTTAATTAAGAAGGAAGGAAATCTTTAAAATTCACATATTTGATTTAAAAAATTAACCACTGATTTGATTTGGAAATCAACTGTATGTGTAGTAGAAAGAATTTTTCCTGTGTGTAAGCATGTCAGTAAAGTATTTTGATAAAGCAATTTTCAGGTGTATTTGAGTCTCTTGAGGGTTGGGCATACCCTGATGGTAACCAGCTCTGACCTAATTTCTTAGGTCCCTTCTGAAGCTGTCTTTGTCTCAGCCCACTCACTGTTGGCTTGAGCAGCAAACCCTTCTGAAGCAGGTTCAGTGTTTTCCTACTTCTGTATTCCAGGATGGGGGCCTATTTATGGGGAAGATCCGATCTTAAATGGAACTGAGGTATTTTGTGAAGCTACACCTGCACAGAGAAAAGTGACTCTGTGGGGTGCATTCCTGTGCCTGCACCATACAGGAAATCTGCTTTCACCAGGAAATAAAAGGCTTTGTGCTGTCAATAATGGGGAACTTCTGAAGACCATCATAAGGGACTTGGAACTAGATGATCTTTAGGGTCACTTCCAACCCAAACCCTTCTATGATTTCATGATTGTCTGTTGGGGCCACCCTTTATAAACAGGATGCAGTCTGTGGCCGGACACGGCTGTGACCCCGCCCTGACACTGTCCCACTCAGCCCTGGTGCTGTTTCCTTTGGTACTGGACTGTGTCTATCCACAGCAATTGATGCTAAACCACTGCAAAAATAGGCCTTGATTTTCTATGCCCAGAACTTGTTTTAATTTTTCTTAGATGCATCTTTGTGCTTGACTTTATGGACTTACATATACTAAGGCTGTGCATCTGATTAGATTCCCAAGAGTATGGATAGCACTAGGAACTGTGACAATATATAAGACTTTAAAGATAGTCTGTGCATGTTTAGCTTAGTGAACCAAAATTTTATTTCGTTCTGCTATGAATGAAAAAAAATAATTCTCAATAAACTGTTAACTTATATATTCAAAGAACTTATGATACCAGTGTATGATGCTAACCCCACCCTTGTAGCTCCCATTCCGCACAGAAATTTAAGAACTTCTATCACTAGCAGTAGCTGATAGAATATATTTTATAATATTGAATCCACCGTTGCAATAAACATCTCATTTGAAGCAGTAATAGCAGACTATTATTCTAAGCAGCCTTAATCTTCCTTAGCTGTAACAAATCATTTAGAATTATTCAGGGTAAAGTATATAGGTGAGATGTTAATAGAGAACCTGTTAGCCCAAAATGCTGTTTTAATCAAGAATTTGAAATTCAGACTAGAGTAGAATTTGATACTATAATAACACCTTTCATACTGAAGGCATTCTAAAGCAATTTCAGTAATGAGCTAGATAGTGTGGGTGCTGTGACTGTGTGGGGAACACAAATATCAATAGCCACAATTTGTTCGACATAAGCTTTCTTACACAGAGATTAGAGTAAGGAAATATGTTTGACTGGAAAGAAGAAAATTGCTTAATAGCCTGCACACCTGCCCAAAAATCATTTTAAGAGTGCCAGCTTTTTCACC
The DNA here is from genome assembly GCA_013400975.1 of Atrichornis clamosus. Lineage (NCBI taxonomy): Eukaryota > Metazoa > Chordata > Aves > Passeriformes > Menuridae > Atrichornis > Atrichornis clamosus. The sequence continues at coordinate 80,701 of WBMZ01010822.1, forward strand.
TCAGCACAAAGAGGAAGTAAATACCTCAGTTAGTTTTCTGTATTTTCAGAAGTCATTTCCAAGGCTCCATGTCCTCCAATACCTCAAGCCTGAAAAAAACCACTGCCAATGAAGTAGGAAAACAAGCAGTGATATTGCTAAAAGTCCAACATCAAAAGGGGAAAACCAAAAACAGAGAGTGCATAAGTGAAGTGTGGTGAACTTTAATGTTCTTTTGTTTCAATGAATACTTTACTTCTCAACCAGAAACATAAAAGGTTTCCAGGGTCTCACTATTTCCAAGTGAGTGAGTGGAGCCAGAAACTGTCAGAAAGTGGCTAAAGATACTTCTTGCTATAACAAAAGGAGAAAGAAAAGATTCTGTATTCTGTATATGGAAATCAGTATGGTAAAGATTTGCATGACCAATTATGCTAGGGAGCAGGAGAGAGAAACAACAAATTCTTCCTGGTTTAATAGCTTATGCATTGGAATGCTTTGTGTAGTAGTGCCCTGTAGCAACTCTTTGGCAAAGAAGTTGCTCAACTTCTGATTGATGTATTGCTGGAAAACATCCTCATAGTTGAAGTAAAAGTCTGTAAAGCGGAGAGCAGTATCTTCATATACTGCACAAATCTGCTTTAACTTCACTAGGGAAAAATAATTAAAATATCTGAAGAGAGAAAAGTCTGTGAAATACAAAGTGGAAAGCTAAAGAATATGTGATTTTATTCTGATTGAAAAGCTCAATTCAGTTTCAAAGACAATTTTAATTTTAAAAAATTCTGAAAATATGGCATTATATGATTAATAGAGATAGGGATATGAAAATGTTGTTACTCCTAAGGAAGTAGAAATAAAATCTTTGGTCAGTAGAACAAAGGTTTTGCTATTCCAAAGATCAAAGATTTCACTTTTACTTTCTGAGAAATGCCAGTGACTTATCCATGGATTTAAGCATACCAGTTCTCTGGATAAAGTAGGATAAACCAGACTGACTTCCAAACAGAAATATATATGAGAGTTACAAAATTTTAACTTCTTCTGTACAAAATTCTGGAAAACTGGTTTTTCAAAAAATACTTTTCTCATCACTTCAAGAAAGAATACGGAGCAATTCGCCTTTAGTTGGAAGACCAGATCTATAATTTCTTCATTTCTCATTGATTAAATGCTCAATTCCTTCCTGCATTTGCAGGCAAAGTGTCATGGGTTTCATCTAACTCCATGAGATGTTCAGATGTCACTGTGAAAAGTATCAGTGACAGGCATAGAAATGCAAATGCGTGTTTCTCCTGTGACGTTTTTATCGATTGAAGCATTTGGCTTCTGATATAATTTCTTCGTATGTTTGGTTTTGATGACTATCAGTCTTTGTTCATAACCTATCTGAAAGGCATTTTTCTGCCTTTTGTGACTTTTAAATGTCTCTTGTTTCTGTAAGCTAACTCACTTTAAAAAGTGGCAAAGAAATGTGGTACCTTAACCTGTAAGTGTTCTGCAGTGACACCCCAGATGAGCAAGGGGAAAAGGAGGATATTTTAGATTTAAAAATTGTAAAGTACCCTGTGGAAGTTACTTGCCAGTGTGCAGATTTTTGTAACAGGAAAACCAATGGAAACTTCAAGCCTTTTTAGACTATATTGGTTCCTTGCATATCAAAATATTGTACAGAGACCAGCATACTGCAATGAAGCAGCCAGCTGGAGGCTGAAAGAGATCTGTTCTTTGAGTAAAAAGATGAAAAATTGTTATTGAATTCATTATTCTGTGTTAATTCCTGCTTGCTTAACACCACGTTGGATGGACTAGAACCCCCTTTGTCCATTAGCTACGTGAACATCTAGAAATGCCATGCTACAATCTTGAAAGATCTGAAATGTTTTCAGTGGATCATGAGTGAGAAAATGTTGTATTCCCTAGGCAAAACCCTAAGATAATAAAGGTTCATTTTTTTCCCTTTTAATTTTATGGCTTCATAAAATTTATAGAGGATTGTTTCCTGAATGTTTTTATAATTACTTACCTCTGCTCATATTGTTTTGATTGCCTTTCGTGGTTGCAGTGATTTAAAACATACGTTAAACTGTATGTCTGACTTAAAACTCGTCCCATAAGCATACACTCTTTAAAAATATATAGGTTTTTTTCAATTGATTCTGCTTGCTCTTGTTAATAATTTTTCCAAATGTGCATGTATGGATGTATTTTTGTGTCGAGGGGCAGAGGATTGATAAGCAGTGATTCATCTCTAGAATGGCATTTTGGTGTTCACAAAATATATCAAAAGCTGCCATGCTTGATATGAAATCATTTCCCCAGTCCTTACCTATTATATAAGTAGTTCTTAAACATGCAGTACATTACTGCCTGCCTTATTTGCATTTGTCATGTTCCAGGGCTATTCCCTTATCAAAATAAAACCCTCTGCAGTTGTACTGCTTGCAATAAATTACTTCTGATTTTCTTTTGTTCTCAAGGTTGGTCTAATCTCTCAAGAACACTTAAGGACAGTAAGGCTATGAAGAAACAGAGAACGACAAGTGAAATTCCATTACAACCTAGTAAGTTCAACATTTTGACATTTGGTATTTACAGTCAAGAGTACAGAAAAGAGATGGGAATGTTGCACTCCTGTGCAAGAAACTATTGCTCTCGTTGCACTCTCAAATGCTCAAATGTGAACAAAACACTGCATAAAGGTGACACAGAAAATTTCAATAATTTTAAGGTAATCAAATGTCTACTTTCCAAGAATAATTCCTTTATAAAGTGTTGTGGAGAGAGAGAAAGATAGGTATCCAATTTATCTGATTGAATTATAAACATCAGTAAAGGGATTGGGTGTGCTGGCTCGGACTTGTTCATCTGGCATTTCGATGTTTGAGTTAAGCCAGATCAGTCCCTCACTGTGTATCTAACTAAGAATTCCTGAGAATCTTAACTTCCTAGCCCACTTAACAGAGGAATGTAGCTCAGGCAGGATACTGAGAATTCAGCCATTTGTCATAGCCTATACAGAGGCAATATATTCAATACTTCTCGAAAATGTCTCCTTTGCACAAGTACAAATAATTTTAAACCCACAAAATATTTATTATAATTGGTAAACCGTGAAACAAAATTAAGCTAACATGACTTTGGATATGATGCCTACAGGTCAGACTAAGTATATTTATCCTTAGAAAACAGGAAACCACCTGAAGAACTTACAGGAGACAATAATTATATAATATTTTATATTATCATTATTTAAATTTCTCTAAATAATGTCCAGCTTTTGACATATTCCTACATATACTGTAGTTTTCAATGTCACAGCTAAATTTCAGATCTGTCATGACATCTCTGTCAGAATTTTCTGAATGTTATAGATGTTAAAATGTCATTATTTAAGGTTTTTTTACCAAGTATATCCATCATCACTTTAATCCCATTGCTTCATTTCTTTGGCCCTCAGACTACTGAGCATTAATTTCAAATAGATTCATAAAAATTTTGACATCTTATTGAATTACATTGCTGGCTCTGCTGACTTGTTTAGTCCTTCTTATCTCAAAATTGAAATAATATTAAGGGCTTCTTTAAATGTCTCTGACATAAGCTGTGTTTTTAAGGTACTTTAAAACCAGAAACAGTATTTTTTTGTAAACATGGTATTACAAAATAACTGTTATCCATTCTCCTGAGAAACACCTCAATATGTGGTTCACTCTTCTACTTCACACTTGAATAGTGTTACTCGACTATCTACATCAACCAATCTACATCTTGAAGAAAATATTGTTACTTCCTCTGCTTTAAGTCCAACTACACATTTAGACAATTTTTAATTGAGACAAGGTTGGACAATTTAGTAGCAATTGGGAGCTGGGAGTAAAAGCAAAATTAGTTGCTCTGGAGCAAGCTCTTGGCTTGTTATTAAGCAAGATGATTACTATAATTAGTGGCAGAGAAGATGTACAATTCTCTTTATGAAATGGCTGTGGATGATCGCCAAAAATTTATCATGTTGTCTGTCTAGCCAAAAAAATATCAAAAGAGGACACCGGTGTTCCAGACAGGAACAGTTGTAGATCTGTTATTACATAAACAGTCACTGCACTGTCATGCACTGTACTTGTTGATGGAGTCAGCCTGAGCTGGAGAATGGGTTCCATTCAAACAAAAAGGAAGAGAGATGGATAACATTTAAACAAGGATCCTTTTTCCTTCAATTATCTTCCGTACTGTTTTGAATTACATTTGTCCTTTTCTTCCTTCAGCCTAGGAATCCATCTTCCTAATTGCCTGCTGTTGTTCCTAGATCAGGGAGTACTCAGCCTTTCTGCTCCCCCTAACTCCCCAACAAACAGTGCCTTATTCTCATATGGAAAATGCCACAGACTCAATAGGAAGCTTGAAAGCACCTCTGTCTTTGCATCTGTGCATTTTCTTAGGGTGACTGTTCTCTAACCCTAGGTGAGTTCTCCAAAGAGTGAGTTTTTGTCTAAAAGTAAGGGAAAGGAAAATCTCACTCTTTTTCTTGTAATTTTGGGGAAAAAAAATCAATTTCTAGGATTTTTTTATAAGAGGAAATGACTGTACAGTATGCTATAAAACTTGCTGGCATGAGACTTCTAGATGGATAGGCAGAGAAATGCAGGTTAGTCATCTGTAGTGAGTTGCATGACACTTAGCTCTTTCAGGAATTAATTGTTTGTCATCATTTAGAGAAGCTGAGATTTTTTTATCTGAAGAACTTTTATACTGAACTCCCTCTTCTGTTTATATACTACCTAGAGTCCGTGTAATCCAAGGGCATAGTTTCAAGGTTGTGTCTTTGCATCTGGGAGTTTAAACTCCATGTAATTTATGTATTAGACATTTAAATCCCTTTTCAAGCTGGAATATCTGGTTTGGGATGATTAAAACATTTTATATGTGCTGTATTTATTTGCTCAGTCAAACAAGACGACTGTGAAGAGACCTCATCTGGTATTTAAGGGCAATTTTAATCAAAATATCTCTTATTCTCCTACTGTGGCATATATTAATAGTCCTATATAGAATGTATCTTCCATCTGTAACTTCCAGCCATTACTCATCCCATATAGATTGTTTTCTCACTCTTACAGCACTGCCACCTATGGTGTGGAAAGAATGAGGAAAAGCTTGTAACAGTAATGCTACGTAAATTGTACTTTCAGACTAGGGTGAGAAATACAGTGCATCCAAATGAAGATTAAAGAGATTTTGTAGAGAAAGAACTACCTGATTTGGAATGAAGTCAGGAACCCTGTGGCTAATGAGCTCATCCTCGGGGAAAAAAAAATACACCATAAGGCAAATTATGAACTCAGCCCCAAAAGTTCAGGTCATCAAAAGTAGATAATTATTTCCATATTTTTAATGAAATGCATATCTATTAAAAAATATTATTCAACAGTACCTGACATAGTGACTTAAATGATGATAGCATAATATTTAAATCTAAAATAATTTTCAATGAGAAATTATACTACCCTTCTAAGACGAGGAGAAAATCTGTTTCAATAGATGACAGCAGGGTCCTTCTGCTTTTTTTTTTTTCTTTAATCAATTTCAAAGGCCAACAGATATTTTATAATGGTACCTTTCTTTCCCAAAGCAGCCATCTGATAAGACCTTATATTTGATGCTCCATTTCCCAAGCTAAAATCCCCTGCCTTGACATTGTTCAAGGTGAGCTTAAATAGGGCAAGACACATGCTGTTCTTACAGCTGTATTTGTTCAGGTGCACAGTTCCCAACTGCATGGGGCTACCCACTCCCGGTACTAAATGCCAGAAGACAGAAAAAAGGGAAATGGATAGGGAGGAGAATTTTATTTAAAGGTCCTGCTATTGTTAGAACAGTTACAGTATCCAAAAGCATTATAATTAATAGTACCAAACATACAATTTCCTTTTCCTTGCTGTAAAAAATAGCAAATTATATCATTGCCTGCCCATGTCTTGGTTGGGTGCACTGTTCAATGAGTAAAACACCAGCTGGACAGCTGGGCCCAGAGAGGTGGTGGCTCAATCCAGCTAGTGGCACATGACAAATGATGTCCCGCACAGCTCTGTATTTGGGCCAGTCCTATTTAACATCTTTATCAGTGACCCAAAATAGGAGTTTGAGTGCAGTCTCAGGCAGTGTGCAGAGGACAGCAAGTTGGGTGGGAGTGTTGATGTCCTGGAGGGTAGGAGGGATCTGCAGANTATCAGTGACCCAAAATAGGAGTTTGAGTGCAGTCTCAGGCAGTGTGCAGAGGACAGCAAGTTGGGTGGGAGTGTTGATGTCCTGGAGGGTAGGAGGGATCTGCAGAGGGATCTGGACAGGCTGGATCGATGGGCCCAGGCCAGTGGTCACAAGGCCAAGTGACGGGTCCTGCCCTTGGTCACAGCAACCCCTGCAGGCTGGAGAGCTGTCCGTCAGGAAAGGATCTGGGATCCAGCAATGATCTGACCGAGCCAGCAATGTGCCCATGAGGGCAAGGAGGTCAGTGACATCCTGTCACACCTTTGCTCCGGTGGTAGTGTGGCCAGCGGGACCAGGGGCCGGATTGTATCCCTATACTGGGCGCTGGTGAGGCCACACCTCAAGCTGTGTCCAGTTCTGGGCCTCTCAGTTCAGGAAGGACATTGAGGTGCTGGAGTATTTCCAGAGAAGGGCAACTGAGCTGGGGAAGGGCCTAGAGAGTAAAGTCTACAAGGAGCAGCAGAAGAACCTGGGGGAGTTTGGCCTGGGGAAAAAGGAGTATCAGGGGAGACCTTCCTGTTCTCTACAGGAACAGGAGGTTGTAGAGAAGTGGTGATCGGTCTCTTCTCTGAAGGAACAAGTGGTAGTACAAGAGGTAAAGTGGAAATGGGCTTAAAATTTCTCCAGAGGAGGTTTTCTGATTGGATATTAAAGGTTCTTCGCCAGACACTGGAACAGGATCCCCAGAGAAGTGATCACAGCTCCAAGCCTGCCAGAGGTCAGGGAGCATTTGAACAACACTCTCAGGCACAGGGTGGGACTCTTGGGACTGTCCTATGCAGGGCCAGGAGGATCCACTGGATCCTTGTGCATCCCTTTCAACTTAGGACATTCTGTGATTCTGTGGTATTAGGACAAATTTTTTCACTGAAATAGTTGTCCAGCACTGGAACGGATGCCCAGAGAAACTGTTGACTCACCATCCCTGCATGTATTTAAATGACTTGTAGATATGGTGCTTAGGGACTTGGTTTAGTGCTGGGTTAAAGGTTGGACTTTATGATCTTAAAGGTCTTTTCCAACCTAAAAGGCTCTATGATTGTTTCGTGGTGACAGTGTTCAAATTTGTCTGTATTTAAGAAACAGAGTGCCCTCCTTTTTCTTTCCAAAGAACTGCAGGCTCTACCTTTTTATTTTTCTTTTTTTTTTTAATTTCCCATAGAGTCTTTATTAAAGAAAATAAATGTAAATGAGGTGCCTCTAGCAGTATAATTAAAACTTTATGGCTTGATTAAAGTATGCAGACTGTCAACTGCTACACCATAAGAGATTCTGCCACTGACTTTTGGAATAAGCAATGCATTCGGGGGAAATTATTCCAAAGAGGGGTTGCTTTCTTCTAAGTAAGCATAATTCAAGGCAAAATTTAAAGAAAAAAATCCATGAAGTGAACTAAAATAAACAAGGCACTTCTAAGTATGAGTGAATCTTACTAAAGTTCAACCAAAAATTGATGCTGTATTCCCAAGACAAGGCATTATACATTTATATATAAATAATGAGATGTTACATAAAAATGTATGTTCTACAGACAGCATTGGCATCTGGGCATCTGCCCTGCTTACTAATGAGGCTAAGACACTGGAGTGAGTCATGTTGCTAAGGAATATGTTCTTGCATACATTTCTGAGAGAGATTTTGAGATCTGGGTGTTTAATTCAAAAGAGAAAGGGGCAGTATGAGTAAATCTGTGAAACGTGAAGACAGAGGTGTGGAGGCCTTAGCATTGTGCAAAATGATTGTATGTTTTAATACAAATTATCCTTTCAGAGCGTAACCTAAACTCCTTAGACAGGTCAAGGAAGAGTAAAAATTGTTAATTTATAAAAAAATTTGCAGAGGCTGAAAATTTTTCACATAAAATGACAAGAGAATATGATCCTATCACTCAATTCTCTGTAACAGTCCTACTCTTCTTTTTTGTTTTCTTTTCTTCTTTTTTGTGTTTGCTTTTTGTAAGTGACCCTGGAATTTATCCAATTATTTTAGAAAGAATATGCACTTTGATTTACCTCAGTTAGTTGTTTTCACTGTACACAGATTGAAGCTTGAAATATACTGTTACATATTTCATAACAAACAAAAAGTTACCCTATAACATTTTGCTTTTTTCTTTTTTGAACAAATTTATGCAGCTCAGGTCTGCAGTTTGCTTAGGACTGAGAGCCACAGAGCAGGAGAGTGTCTCTAAAACAGGTGAAGGTGTGACACTGCCTTGAGTAAATTCTGTATTGTGTTCCATCTTTTATCAAGAACTATTCAGGTGGATTTGTCTGCTCAAGTGTAAGCCATGTCCAACACTTGCATACGTGTGCTTTGGGACATTTTAACTGACTTAGTAAGAAGGTGAAGCGGTAATTCACCAAGATAAGTTGGAGTTTAAGTCTTCTAACTCCCAAATTAACAAATCTGTTCATACTGTCAACCAACACTTTTGTTATAGCTTTGCACACACCACTGTGCTGCTGAATCCTCTGAATGCTGGTCTGAGCATTATTCTATGTTAAGCAACACTTGCCCCTGGATCCGCAGGTCTTAATGCAGGTTTTAAAGACTTGTCCAGCACATCTGGACAAAACCAATAAATTTGTTTCCACTAAGCCGCTCTGCAATCACATGAAAACTCTTCCTGCTAATAGAACCTCGGTATATAATGGATCTATTGTGACCCTGCTGTGAAGTGTGCAGAGACACACCTTCCTTTTTTGTTGGGCTAATGATAGAAATGCACAGGTACATCAAGATCAGCCACCAAGAGCCTTCCTTCAGCAGGATGGTGGCCTAATTCATCTGCCTTCGTACTAGGCCTTGTTCAGTTTAAAAGTGAGTGGTTTTCCAGCATGAATCATACCAAGCAGAAATAGCCCTTTGGAATGCTTAATCTTTCTCTCACTAATTTTATTTAAAGATATCTCTGGTGATTCAAATTTAACTGTGGTTCAACTTTGAAACTTTTGCCATATGGGTATCCCTGAGTTGTTATGTAATTTCTCCTAGGCCGAAGAACTACAGTTATTAACATTTTTTGTTTAAGCAAATTTTTTAATGAAGTGGGAAAGATAACTGAAGGAGGTTTAGTGCAGTTTATTTTATATTTTGTGAGAGTCACAGGGTTATGTGCTAGCTTGTAAATCAGCTGTGAGTTTATTTTCCCCCAAGAAGAAAAAAGTCCCTGGAACACTACAAGGAAAACAGATTTCAAGACTCAGGTCTAAATTTAGAACTGTCATTAATTGTCAGCTTCTGTGAGAATCAGTGTTTTATAATGATGGCTCAACATGGAATCCTTTCTAACTTATGTTTCTGCTTTGAAGATATGTTTCTCTTTTAAGCTTTTGGAGACATAAAGATCTTGGGAAAACTGAAATGTTATCTTTGCCCTGTTCTAAAATGAGGATGATATTAAAAACTGTTGCTAATATAATCTGTAAGTAAACAAAGCACCGTAATAAATGAAAGAAAGAACAAGTTTCAAATTTTAATAGACATAACAAATATATTCAAGCTTAAACACCTTTGTGTGTTCTGTGGTATCTGTCATGGACGGAACTTTCCATGTAAACTATCCCTGTGTAGAGGAAGTATAAAAGAAAGTTGATGATATTTGAACTTGAAAGAATTTTGCAGATAGTATCTGTTATGAATTTCAGGTTATCCATTCCAGTTTAGTTCATTCACTACCTTCTCACAACGGAGAAAAACAGTGGAAGCACAAAATGTAGATCAAAAAATGCAAGTATTTACCAAAAAATAGCAAATTTTATAGAAAAGAACTGAAACCATTTTTTCATTCTAGGTCACAGAGGTGATCAAATTAATAAAAAAATTTCAAGTCCTTTAAAGTAGCTCTGTGACTGAAAGCAATTGTATATAAAAATTTTCTGTATTTGATAAGTTGTTCAGTAGCTGAATTAATACATTTTAATTAACTTAAGATAAGGCCTGGATAATTACCTGTGTTGTACAGAAAGGATTGTCAGATAATTGTAAATTGGTATGCACCCATTCTGAAGAATGCAGTGAAGCAAAAATTTGTTGTCTTCAGTCCATGATTTTTGTTAAGTTTTACGTAGGAGTTGTGTTATGAGAATTTTGTATTGCCATCTTTATATCCCTCCTCAGTTGCTTTTTTCAGAGGTGAAATGTCATGGTTCAGTTACTCTGCTGTTTTGCAAACATTTAAAGCCAGCACTGTCCCTGAAAGGTGTAATCACAGTACCCTCCCATTCATTTAATCCCTGTCCCCATGCTGCTTTCCCACTTGTTCTGGCACAAGTGCTTGTATGACCATATGGTGCATCTGATGGTGGAACTGATCTAATGAATTACTATTGTTTTTAACCAGATTCTGTCCCAACACAGTAGTTTCCAACTCATTTACTGTTCAGCTGTATAGTCTCCTGTATAGTTCCTTGCCAGCCTGGTCTTTACATTTTTTGGGTTTTCTATATAATTTTTTATTTTGGGTGACTGGAAGTTATAAACATGCCTTAGAAGTTATAAACACACACTGTGTTTTGCCATTCACCTTATTTATTTATTTATTTCTCTAACGTTCAAAACTTTCCATTTTGTTAAAAGGAAAAAGCTGACTTTTTATCTGACTGAAACCCTCCACTGCACTGGACACTTGTGCTGAGTTGACAGAAGGGGTGATTCTGTTAAAGAATATCAGTCCTTATTCTGACTTGTGGTGATATTGGGCATGCAGAGAGGCATCTTTCATTATTCTAAAGCATAAATCCCTCCAGTCTTCCTTTACAAAGGAATAGAGAGCAGAGCTACTACTATGGGGTAGTGCAGTAAATGGAATCTCAAAATAAGGTGCTATTAAAAATGCTGGTGACAGTCACTCACTTTCTCAAAACAAACCATAGCTTTGAGATTTAAGCAAGAAATCAGGAAATAAGGTTTAGTAGTGAAATTTTTTTTGTACCAGGAACTGTATATATCTGGGAATATTGAGTCATATTGTCACCAGTGTTTAAATACTACTTCCTTATTTTCCATCTGGCATGTTGGGGGGTGAGTGGGTGGGAGCGTGTGTGCATCCTTTAACATGTCCAAGTTAATCTTGGTAGATTCAAAGACTCCCTGTGACACAAAGAGAAGCACGTTCACAGAAGAAATGGAGGGGAACGACCTTTCAGACGGCTAAGAAGTAGAAACAGTTTCCTTCTGTGTTCTCACACCACGCTGTAAGGATGGGATTGATTAATAGGGTAAGAAAGAGTGTTTCCTGGTGATTAAGATTTTCTTCATTGAGCCTTAGATGATGGTCATTTATCAGAGAGGTCAGTCCGGTTTTTAGTGGTGCTATGAACATTTTTTTTCTTCCAAAACAAAGGAAGAACGTTAGAAGAAGGAGAGGAGAGAAAGAGAACATAAACACAGATAAATCAAAAGCAAAGACTAAGACATGAGAGAACCTCACTGAAAGAAATAGACTTAAATATCAAATGCTGTAGATGCTTTTGTTCAAATACAGTCTTTTCTTTTAAGACACAAGGGAGAGATTAAAAAAAACGAAAAAGCAAATGAAGGAAGGAAAGCTGGTTGAAAATATGGATTAAAACAAAGGATACATGAACAATGAGAGTGTTATAACCACTACAGTTTGGAGAATAGTCAAATTTTCCAATATCCTTTGCATGCCTAGTCCTGGAGAACTTTAGTATGAAAACCTTAAGTTATGTTTTTAGTTATAGTTTTCACAGTCGTCTGAATGTCACTTATTTTAATAGTGCTATGGAAGATTTGTGTCAGTGTAATGAAACATTGCATTTTGCTTTGTTCATTGAAACTAGAATATTAAGACAGCATTATCTGGGGTTAAATATTTACTGCTTGCTGTGTGTTTAAGAATTTATTCTCATAGCATTGTTTCATGTGAAATGTATTAAAATGTATTAAAAGATATTATTCCAGCCTAGCTCATTAAATGACCCCATACAGACCAAAGACTAAAATTCGGAATTTTAGACCCAGTCTTCTGTGTATATATCTGCAAATTGTTTTAAATATGGATTTTCTGCTTTGATTATATATCTTGAGTTATCCATCAAACCATACAAAAACTTATACTTAAGACTCAGTTGACTGAATAAAAAAGAATTTCCAAATACAGACAGAAAGTCTTTGAGGACTAAGCTGGACTACCTCTGTTCTTAACTTTCCCTTCTTCAAAGCCAGTAATACGGAAGATACTTTGAGGAAATATTGTCCTGTAGTTTCTAGTTTGGGTGTTTCTATGATTACAGACAAAATATAAATAAACCCACAGTGAAAATAAACCTCCCTATTAACCTTCATCCAATTAGGGACAACAAGATTTCTCTTTAACTAAAGAGGATCTAGGTTTTTCTTCTTGCTTGCTTGGGTAGCTGCTTTAAGGGTCTTATCTTTTAACTGCTGAAATATGTTCAGTTTAGTAGCTGCAATAGAGAGAGATTATAAACTCTCATGGTTACTGACACACTCGGCAGTTCAGAATCTCTTGACCTTCAAGTGTATTGGAAAGCCCATCTGCTTGGACAGCCTTTTTCTTGATAGGGGGCCTTCTTTGTCTAATTTTGGTGTCATCCCTTTTGTCATGTTAACTAAAATAAATGCATGCATACAGTGCTGTTCAGTGGGTAGCACTGTTTTCCTCAAGTCCTGTTCCCAAAAAACTCATGTAACTTTGAATGTAATGTATGACTGTCTGTGCTACTGACTGGAGACCCATGTAGCTAAAACTCTCTTCCTAAATGCAGGCTAAGGGAGAAATTTTGACAATTCCACTGTCATTTCACTCTTTTAATAGCTTTACTATTGGCTGTCCCAATGCATTAATTTAGAATGAAGCTAAACTGAATTAGTCATATCTATAAAAGCTCTTCAGGGTTGCACTTGTTATACTAAACTGAAGTATTTCCAGCTGGTATGGCAGCTTGTGAGGCTTTTTTGGCAGAAATGTCATGTAATTTACCAATAGGTACAAAATAAGAGTTACTTCCAATTTGTTTTGCAGATTTTACTACATCAATGATTAAGTGGGGTAGGTGATAAGGTTGGGGAAGATGCTGCTGATATGGTTCACACAAAACAACATGTTCAGCACCTTGCTGTACCCATTTGCGTATGGGTATAAATGGAATGTTCCTCAGAACAGCCTTTTATGTAAAGAGGTCCAGTAATTGTTCAGGCATATTACTATTATTACTATTAGAACTAATATTATTATTACTTTTTATTATTATTATTATTTCAAGAAAATAAAAACAAATGGCCTTCACCTTTCCTTACACTCGGTCTGTCTTGAAAGCCAGAAAATTCATTTCTGGTTTGACTATTATACATCAACATGAATTTCCCCCTTCTTATCTTTGTTGATTATGAAGATATTTAGAGAATACTTGAACATGAAGAGATTATCTTGTGCATCAGTTACAATGGTATTTAATTTTTCCTAGGTTCTTAACAAATTATGTCTTTGCTTTCAAAGTATTGTGTTTCAGGTGCCTAGACCAAAGATTTAAAGGTAAAAGCAGGGGATTTTGGTTTACTGAGCTAAGTTGAAGTTTATTTAGGGAAAGGTAAAACAGTTATCAGGCGTAAAGGCTTATTTGAACATAAAAGTAGGAAAAATCTGATTAGTAAGAGCAGCTATTTCAAGCAGTGTGTGTTTACTTCTCACAAGTTTACATATTACTACTCGTGATTCTTATTAGACCTAGCAAAACTAGCATTTGATAGTTTTTACAGGTATTAATCTTTGTGAAAGTGGATGCTACAGTTGGAGCTAAGGATTATAATGGAAATTCCTCTTACTTAAACACCACATTTTATATCACGGTTGAAATGTTCCTTAGAAATTAATATTGGCTTGTCTATCCCTATATCAAAGGCAACATTTGGGGTTACATCCATCACTTGATATGGCATTTCTTCATATGGCCATCCATCTATTTTTATTGTTATTCTATCCTACTGGTATTTCACTTTCTGTTAATTCATCCACTGGCTTCAGAACTATTAACAACTGTGTGTTATCTTTGGTGTCCAACGCACTTCTAATTCTATAGTGGAAATTTAATGAGACTGCAGAAATAATTGTGATGTCACTAGCTACTGCAATGAAGAGTCTGCTTTTTGTTCCCAAACGAAAAGTCTCCATCATTTTTTTAGCTATGTTAATATGTGTTTATTTAGAATTTTTTTCCCCCACACATTCTGGTAAACGGTTAAAGATAAATAAGCCCCTGGTGATGTGATTTCTTAAAACATAATTTTTTAATTCTTAGAATTGCGTATAGAAAACAGTGAATCCAGGCATCCATTTCTATAACCTTGGATGCTGAATTAGAGTTACTAGTTTCAACCATCACGCCTTAAACTGAGAGTCTTTTCATTCAGCCTGGTCAATGAATAAAGCCCACAATGATGAAAGCAATAAAGAGTGATCTTGGGACTTTCATGATCTCAGGCCAGGCTTTATACTTTTAAAATGAAAATCCTTGGACTCATTTTGTTCAAGTACATTATGTAGCCCAATGTTGTGTTAAGGACATTAGAAGTCACTGTCCTTTGATAAAGGACACTTTGGTAAAGGACAGAGCCTTGCACAGACTCAAACAGACTAGAAGGTTTTCATTCCTTACATGTTATGAAGAAGGATATTTAAAAATCAATAATTATTTTCCTCAACAAAATTTTTCATTGCTTCAAAATTGGATAAAATAAGTTATTGCCTCTGAAAAGTTTCTGACAGTCAACTTAAAAATAGCAAAATTGTCTACTACTTTAAAAGAAATCTCCTCTAAAATGTGCTCAAAAAATTTAAATTAAACATTTTGCCAGTTTACTAAAAAGCTGGATTTGGTTATCTTCAGTTATTTAAAAAGAATATCTGAAGACAATGGAGAACTAGGGCCTGAAATATATGACCTTATGGGAAACTCAATAAAAAATTGTATAGAAGTTTACTCTAGAGATCCAGTGAACCATCCTCACTGCAAAATACAATCTTTATGCCTTAGGATTCTCAGCAGAGGTTTCTCCCCTTCCCTTTCTTTTATGTACGGTAAATCCTTGGTTAATATACTGACTGGATTAGGTGTTTTATAGTAAGAAGTTATCAAATACAATATTTGAATTACATCAAAGGGATGTGGTTTTTTACAGTCTAGTAAAAAGTCTTTAAGTAGCTGCATAGAAATCTTGATTTCCCTGGCTTTCCAGGTACTTAAATCATAATTCCTCTTTTGTTATAAATATTTAATACACCATATATTTATCTTTAATTTATCATCTTTGGTCATTGCAGTGAGTTTTCACTGAAACCAACCCACAGACTGTAAATTTGTCCAGTTCTTGACATTGGCTTTATTACTTTTTCTAGGAAATATTAGCATTGTCCAGTGTACTTCATTAAAAAATTCCCCTTTTCTCTATTCCAGAGTCCTTTGCTTTTCATGTTGATAATGTGGCTTTTAAAAATCACAGCTGCTCTATTAAGTGCTAAAGTGTAAAGGAGACAATACAGACTACAGAAAAATAAAGTGAATTGTGAAATTCTGCAGAAATCATTATTTTTGTTTGAGGTATATCCTTCCAAATAATAAATGACAAAATACATCCAAACAGAATCTTAATCCAGGTGAGCATAGAGCTCTCTAATGAAAACTGAAATTAAAGTATACAGTGTTCTTACAGGTTAAAAGAGATAGAATGCAAGTTCTAATGTAGTTGTTGACTACCTTACACCCCCATATATCTTTCTCAAAAATAGACCAAATTAGTGAAAAGACCAATTTAATTCCTTGTCTTGATTCTGAAGAGTTTTCTTCTCCCTCAATCCCAGGGCATGCCTGTGTGTAGTTTGATCTTGGAAAACCAGATGCACTTTAATATATTAAAAGCTGAAATATTGGCATTCGAAAAGAATGTGGGTTTGGGGTTTTTTTCACCCTGTTATTCTGTCATTTTATGTGAACCTGTCAAGAATTTGGACCTGAGGTTAAATTTATTACTGTTCACAAAGCCATGTGTTTTATCCCAAATTCTTAGAGATCTTGAATATTGAGAAGAAGATTGTACTGTTGGTCCTTGTGGCATTTTACAAATTAGGAAATGTATGGTACAAGCAAGAGTTCATTTTAAGGGGCTTCCATTGATTTACACTCTTGTCAAGCACTTCAGGATGAAAAGGAGCTGCCATCACCAACGTGTCTCCTCATTGGAAGGAATTATTTATGCCTTGTTAGTGCTTTCCGTTGTTTCTAGGTAGTTTCTGTAAAGCAGATAAACACAGTGAGCTGTAAGGGAGGCTTTGAGAGGTTTATGCGTGAAAGTCAAGAGGTAACTTTACTGCCAACCATTACATGAGTTCAGGTTGGTTCAATGAACATGCCAAAAGAAAGTACCCACTTTGGCAAAGGGAATATTTCTGTAGTAGTAAAATAGTTAGATCTCTATTTATGCAGAAATCTAGTTGCATCTAGTGAAAATACTGAAAATGATACTGAAGAAAAAGTGAAGTTGTTAATGGCTTGAAAATCTTTCAAATATTTCAAACATTCAGTGAAAGGTAAGAACATGCAGTGTTACATGTGTTTCTGGCTTGTGTGAAATGAAAATTTTCCACTTGAAATATAAGAGAGAACATCCAGGACTATTCCTATTCTTCCTTAATTAATATCTGATAAAATTGTCCATTTCAGACTTTTTTTTCCTGAATTTACTTCAAGGTTCAGCCTTCCAGTGTGTTAGAGTTACATTATCTTTTCCTACACACTCTCTCCACTGTAGACTCATAATTCCATAAGTTTTATCATTTTCCTATAAATTGTTAAATTTAAGTAGGAATATTAAGTACAAAACTTTTCCTATCAGTAAATGTTTTCTTTCCTATAAAATGGATTCATATCATGAATTAAACATAGCTGCATCTTTTCAAGGTATTGAGGAGGCTTTTGTGAATTTATATCCAGCATTCCATCAGGCCTAAAAATTTGATTTTTAGGAGGCTAATTTTGAAAATCTAAGGACAGAGATGAAATTCTGGCCTCATTACATTCCATGGAAGTAGAATTTAATTCTGCTATTTCAACTCTATGGAAACTCTTTTCTTTCCCATTCCTATATTAATAAAATTAACCTCATGAAATCAGACCTACATAAAGAAAGTGCATTATGACCAACCAATATTATAACATAACAGTTATAATTTAGTTTCACCTCTCAATTTCACCAAAAGCTCATTTTCTACCAGATGATCTGATGTCAAAATGGGTCACTTGGCATAATAAAGATGTAATAAGACCCTGTTAAAAATACCTGAAAATTTCAGTTCTGAACAGAGCTGTAGGCTTCTTCCTTTCACTTTCACAATATAAATCATTTATGTTATCCAGGTGTGATGAATATTAAATGATCTATGGTGGAAATCATATTGAGAGGCTTTTTTTATTATTAGAATGACTGCCCAGAATTATGGTCAGTCACTTGAGTGAAAGGTATGTAGGGAAAAATAATAAAATATGGAGATTGGATAATTCATCATTTCAATCAGGTTTGAAAGTAATAAACATACAGAAGCTAAAATGCTAGCACTTTGACCAATGGAGCCTGGAATTTCCAACACCTAGAGGGCTTATTTCTTCCTTCTGCTGGTCACAAAATTGCAAACATCATGTCATTCTATGAAAACACATCTATGCATTGAGAAATACATCTACTTTATTTTTTACCTTTAGCATTCACCTTGAATTGTAAAAGGATGTCAAATTAGAGTGCCCTCAGATTCTTATGTCAAAAATCTTATCCTACCCAGTTATGTCCTTAAATACATCTCAGACAATGTTGTTTTTATTGTTGGTTACTAAGCAGATCTACTTTCCAAGAAAAAATAGTCTGATCTGTAGTACATAAAAGGTAACGTTCTGGGGGTTTTCTCCTCATCAAAACAAATTCCTAGAGCTGGATGAAATGCAGTTTTCAGAACATGCTTAATCCTCTGGCTCTATTCTTTTGATGTGCATGATATAAAAACTGTATAATACATCATTGAAATAAAAGGGTTGTTGGGTACTGTAGGGGCAAACTTCAAAATCTGCTCTGATCCTTGTCTGTGAAAATGCTGGTCTTAGTGGCCAGTAACAACTTTAACCTGCTTTGTAACTGCTTAAACAACTATGAGACAAAAAGTTTACTAGGTTTAATTACTGTTATTAAAGACTAAAGGTACCTGAAATATACTTAATTCCATATTTTTGCTTTGTTGCAACCTCTGTTTTTATGCCCTTTTGTTTAAGAGTTTCTGTATCTTCCTTCCACTCAAATAATTTTTTTTTAATTTGGTTTTTTCCACAGCCTGAAGAAAACTCAAAATAAAATGGGAAATATTATTAGAATTGTCACTTTGAATCAAAGTTTCCATTCCCCAAAGTATTTTTAAGGTGAACTTAATTCTTGTTTCTCTTACTGAGCTCATTTTGTCCAGATAACAGAGGAAAAAAGGTTGTTGTGTTTTTCAGTTCACCTGAAAATTCAGTCAGTAGTAATGGCTTAAAAGAACCCCAAGAAAGTGAAGTTCCAAAGGATTCTATACTAACTTGACCTATGCTGGTGGCAGATCAAGAATGGCAAACCCCACCACACCAGTGACGTTGAAAATACTGAGGCTTCACCCAGGCCATTGGAAAGAGCTTAAGGATGCCATACGTTAGCACAAGATGTTTATTGCCTAAAAATTATCAGTGAGCTGAAAAAATGTTTGTTTGTTTGCTTGCTTGCTTGCTTTTCCAGGAATAACAGCACTTACTAGAAGCATGTTCTTAATGTGTTTTCTTGGAAGGCTGACTGGTCCTCTCTGCAGTCAGGAGGCCTAATCCACTGAGCTGGGCAAATGTCTGGGAACAGAGGGGGCTGCATTTACTACTCTTACTACAACTTGCGTTAGAGTTCTGGAAAGAACGTAAATATTTTTATCTCTTTTTTTTTTCCTGTTTGAGAAGCAGACTATTATCTTACAGGCTGTTTTGTCTGATGTTGTCTGATGTTGGCAAACAAGTTGTCTCAGTGGTGTAAGTGTATGAAGTAGAGAACATTACATACTTACTCTTTTTCTCTCCCTTATCTTTTTAGATTGGGCCTGAGAATGACCCATTATTTTCCTATGCCTTTATTTCTATGCCTGTGCCTTTATTTCCTACTACCTTATATTAAGGTAGCATGTAGGTTTATAAATGGGAAATAAAGTATCCTCTTTGGATGAAAAGGGTCTAAATTGTCTGGAAACTAAGCCTAGGATGATGTATGAACCTATTCTGAGGATGTCCATCAATAATGTCATATTACCTAAGGCCTCTAACAGTTGCATCTTTGGCATGAAAATAGAATCTATCCTTCTATCTTTCCTGAATAATTAGAGTGAGAATTGCACAAGGAAATTCACTCTTGAAGAAAGATGGCTGAGATCTCCCATCATTCATAGTTCTATGTCATTTATATTTCTTAACTTTCTAGTTACAGGCCAAAATAATTGTGAGTTTTTCAGAACTTAAGAAATCATTTTTACAGGAGCATCTAATTTTGCATTGCAGCACTCCTTCGTAGTCAGAAACCTCCACTGCTCTCCTCTGGTTAAGGGGATCCACTTAACAGGCCGTCAGCAGGTCAATATTCTATTGCTGGGTACTCTCCTTCATCAAGAGCCATCTATTTCCTTGTAATTAATAACAGCAGAGTGACTGTGGATTTAGCTCCTCAGTAAGACAAACTTATTTCTGGCACTTGATTGTCCCCCTCTGGTGACAGCGAGGGTCAGGAAGTAACACCACCAAGCCTCTACGGAGGGAATCCAAACAGTTTTTGTCTAGTGAGCTGAGTATGGGGAAATAACATTCAGTCTCAAATCCTTCATATTTGCAGGGCGCGTTCAAATGCTCAAAAGATTAATTTTCTGAAAAATAGTTTATGCTAAGCTAATCTCTTTATCTTAAATTTATGTATAAACATATATATATTTAAACAAATGTATTTTATATTTACATTCCAGCACATTTACATATATACACACTAACAAATATCCTATAGACTTGTCTTACAGGAATATAATGAGAAATAGTAACCTGCAAAGGGTTGTTTCATGAAACAGAAATGAAATATGTAGTTCATGAATACATCCTTAAGGTACTGTTGCAGAATTCATCTGGAAAATCTGAAGCAAATCAGGTATTTAACCATTTTGAAATGTAAAAAAGAAAGTGAGAGGGTTTTAATTGTCATCTGTTTTTTGGGGATTTTGGTTTTGATTTGGTTGGTTTGAGGGGGTTTTTTTTGTGTTCTCTAGCTATATCGTAATGCAGAATTTATAGAAAAAAAAATAGGAATTACACTGATGTCCAAAGGGTCTTGGATGACACCACACAGGATGAAGGCAATAAAAAAGACAGCAAAATACAAAAACCATATAAACATGGCAATTTAATCACTGCAGTCCAGCTTCCTTATTTTTTTAATATTTATCTATTCACAACAAATACCAATTAAAAAAACATCTTTATTTTGCTTTCTGGTCACAATTTTATGTGGTCTTTTCAGAACTACCAGGTGGGAACTACAAAGCTCCAGAGTCACAATGGAAAACTTGTGAAGCTTCTGTCCTATATTTCTGAGTGTTACAACACCTACACAAGCACTGCCATCATGTCCTACTGCCAGAAAATACTAAAACAGTGTCATTTTTAGGGTTATTTTTGCTTTTCTTAATAACAAGAACTGTCCTTTTGTTCATGACTTTTACTTTAAAAACCCAAACAGGCTAGCTGGAGGATGATTTCATAGCCCATGTGGGCCATCTGTTTCA
The DNA here is from genome assembly GCA_013400975.1 of Atrichornis clamosus. Taxonomy (NCBI): domain Eukaryota; kingdom Metazoa; phylum Chordata; class Aves; order Passeriformes; family Menuridae; genus Atrichornis; species Atrichornis clamosus. The sequence continues at coordinate 101,795 of WBMZ01010822.1, forward strand.
GTGCTTAGCAATCCCTGCTGTCTTCCCTGTCCAGCTAGAGACCTTTGGGGTTTTTTTTAATCTTATCTGTGTTGACAGGAAGAACAGATTATTTTCTTCTTCAGGGGAAGCACTTGCTGTGTATATGAAGTTTTATACTGCACCTCTTCTCCCTGTATTAAACAAATTCAGTTTCTTCAAGCCTTACTTATATCTTATGTTTGCAGGTTGCTTATTATTCTTGCATTCCTTGGATTTTTGTCCAGTCATTCCACCTATTGCTTAAATTAGACAGAGTCTGCAGCTGAGATACTACAAGTACCACATGCAGTGAATTGATTACTCTGGTTTTCCTGTATCCCACAATGTTTGCTTTTCTTGGATTTTCCTAAGTTTTGATCAAACACCTGTTTTGAAGAAATTACCTATCGACAGAGAACATATATTTATCCATATCAGATTGCTTCCAATAATCTTATAACAATTTGTTCTAATCTTGTCTTTTGATATGTTTTTCAGACTTCAAAGAGTGGTGTTGTTTTGGAACTTAATAAATATATGTACTCATCGTTCAGGTATTCATATACATCTTAAGATAGGTTGAGGAAAACAGCTCTGACTCAAAGTCACCCCATTTTTGCAAATAAATACTCCAATTTTGAAAATGCCCAAGTACAATAAAAATTTAAATAATTAATGGAACTTAATAACAATGTTTGTGTCATGTGTAGGATAAGATTCATAAGGGTTGATGACACACTAACAATAATAACTTTTTTTATTAGTGATACATTCTTTACATAGTTAATAACTTTACCACTAACATAGATCTGTAGAAGTCATATGAAACATAAAAAAGAAATTAATAGTAATTCAGCAATCAGAACATTGACTTAACAGGCTTGTGCATTATCACAGGCAATATTCAGGTTCTGTTCACAGTGAGAGAAAAGTCAGTACTGCAGCAAGTCATTAAGCTGCCTGATATATCTGTAATAATATTATACTTAGGAGAAAAGTATCAAAGGTCTCTTTAAAGTATCTCCTTAATTCATAAACAGAAATGTTTTGAATGAATAGAATGGATAGATTATGAATGGCTTACTGGTTTGGCTCAGATCACTTAAGTACAAGTAAAATAAGTTGATCAATGTGTCGCTTAGTGTCTGATCTCACTAGACAGAAACTCTGTTCTTCTGGATAGCCTAGCATGCCTTAAGATAATACACTGTTAATTCAGATTATGGTAGTAACAGGCTTTCAGTCAAAACAAACATTGGGGGCAGAAATGTAAAGTTGTTGCCTGTAGGTCATTTTTCAAGTAGGCTGCTGGTAAGAGGAATTGAAGACAGCAAAATGAAAAGAAAATATTAGAATGGAAAACAGCAAACACAGAATATGATGAATTATACAAATCAGCTGAAGTAATAAAGCAAAGGAGGTCATAGCACAAGCACATAGTACAAGCTAAGGCTACAGCTACCAGTACTGAATAATGCAGTATCTAAAGAGATGAAACTTCGCAGTAGAATGCAGGAGGTGTGATGCAGGGAAAACAAAAATAAGAGAAAACCTGATAGCTCACCTCAATCAAATCAACTCTTAAGAAATAAAGGCAAATGATCTCCCAAAGGAAAAGCTTATCCTCTGGGACAGGCCCTGTCTTCGTACTCTTTAATTAGCATTGAATTGAATACCCAGAAGCATTTCTAGAGTATCAGAAGATAAAAGTGAAAGAGAAAATCTGCTTTAAAGTTTATGTGTGAATGTCACCAGTAGAGATTGCTATTTCATGAATTGTTAATCTCAAGCGAATGTGAAGACTAATTTGGGGGGTAAACTCCCTTAGTTAACAGTTCACAACTAAAACATTCACAGGAAAATCCTAAGACATATATCTGAGCTTCCTGACTTTCTGCAGTGGGCTCAAGCCAAAGAATCTGTGTCCATCCGTCTGTCTCTCTCCCTTTCTCTTCCTCTCTCTCTCGCACAATCATACAGAGATATTATTTGCAGGCCAAATACTTTAGTGAATGTGATTCATTATGATTCTGTGAGTTCTGAGTTATGACTCATAGCATGGGTTTTTTGCCTTAAAACTCAAGTACAGGTACTGTTAGCTATATAAAAGTATCAGCTTTCCAAAAATAAATAAAAATGAAAAATAAGTAAGGTCTCAGACATCAGAGTTCTAATGAACCTTTGAAAATGTGACCTGTAACTCTATGACTCAGGGTTTAAAACAAAAATTACAAACTAAGGAACTGTAGTCTTTAATAAATGCCCAGAAATTTTTAGGGTGTGCCTTATGATTATTCAGTGTGAATATTGGTGATATTGATATATCATTTCATTAGTATTTATTTTATTTCAGTTCCCAGAAACTAATCATGGACCAGAGCACCTGATGCTGGGCACTCTAAAGTCCATGGCCAAACAGATGCAGTGTCATGAGGAAGTCACTGGTCCACTGGTCTGGCAGACACCCTCAACATGACCCACGTAAATCATTGTTCTGCTCTCTTCGTTATATTGGCCCACACTGAAAGGCTTGGACTATGATTCACCTTCATCCTCTCTGATCGTGAGAAGTGGAATACATCCCTTTGCACTGTTACAAGCAAAGGTAACATATAAATAAATCTGAAACTCTTTTGTTCCCGTCCTGAATCTGTTTCTAATCACAGATGGCCAAAGTTGCCCATGAGCAAGACAAGACTTCGTGCCTGGTGCTGGCAGTTCGTTCTACATGTACGTCAAATCTGGGCAGACTGGAGATGGATGATTCAAGCTAAGGGAGGATGACCAGCATGGAGCTGAGTGTCAGACTGTGCTGATGGTCCCTGAGTCAGTGAAGGATGAGCTCAAGGTCAGATCTCATTAGTAATGTAGGCAATATAAATGTTGGTTGTTTCTACTGCTTCCTGGCAGGCTATTTTTTCCCTGGGGAAGAGAACATGAAAATGCATAAAGTATTTACTCTTACATAATTTGTTAACATATTCTTGCCTCTTTAACAAACACACAAACTGTGCTGATAGTTTTGTAAATATTGCATTGCAGGCACAAAAACAGATTTTAAGGTTTGGGTATATATCTCTAATCTCTGTCCCTGCAGGGTGTCGTACTAATGATGATTTGTTGTTTGGAGTTTAATTAAGAAAAAAGTTAAGCTTTACTTACTTGTGTTGTTACAATTAAATGCAAATAGGCTTAAAGGAACCTGCTTGGCTATGCAAAGCTGAATAACACTGACAATCCAATAAAAAGAAATTATGTACATAAAGGCAGCTTAACTCCTAAATAAGGCAGAGGCAACAAGCCACACAACAGGCTGTTTTGTACTGATTTGCAGGGACTGAAGTGGTGGGTAATAATTAACTTTAAATCTCATTCAAACAATAGATACTAAAAAGTTTTCCCTCTTAATCAACAGTCCTCCTGGTCATATGAACAGATGCCACAGGTTTTTTTTTAGTGCTTTCAACTGACTCTGATATGTTTGTACATTTCCTTTAGTTCATTTTTCCTTAAGCAATTATTGATTTGTTTTCCATTGCTTCCTTCCTTGTTGGACCTGCTCATACATCCAGACCATCACATTTGACCTGGTCCTGGACAAGTACAGTATGAATACATATTCTTCCATTTTATCTATCCTTAATTCATGATATGTATCATATTATCCTACACACAAATGCATATGCATGCAAATATCTCATTATGAAAGTAATGAGAACTAGATGAAAATAAAGCACAGTTTTAATATTCATTAAATTAATCATGTGAAAGCCTTGCATTAGCAATTCTATCACATGAAGAAATGTTATCTTAAGAAGTTTCTCTAAGGGAATATCGAGGTTTCCAGTACAATTTTGTATCCTTTTTTTAGCTTGGTACCCTTAGCATTTGTGTATTCTCATCAAGATAAATCAGACTGCCCATGTGACTAAGGCTGGGGACTTACTGGATTAGGGGTTTTCAATTGAATTTTCAGAAGTAGCAAAGGAATTTTGAAAATCCAATAAAGGGCACTGTATCCATCATATCAGATTCCTGACTATCCATTCAGAACAAAGCAAAGTTTATTTCTAACAGCACTTTCAAAACTGAAAATGAGCTGAAGGTGGAGCTCTGCTCTTACATGGGTCTCCATGGGCTTCACCATGGGCTGCAGGGGAATCTGCTCCTGTGCCTGGAGCACATCCTCCACTGAATTTGGCATCTGCAGGGTTGTTTCTCTCACATATTCTCATTCTTCTCACTTGCTGCAGTTGCACAGGGGCTTTTTCCCCACTTCTTGACTCTTTTATCCCAGAGGGGCTGCCACCTCCATTGTTGGGCCGGCATTGGCTCCACTGCACGTGGGAGACGCTCCTGGCAACTTCTCACGGAAGCCACCCGTGTAGCTCCCTGCCACTTCTTGCCATGCAACCCCCACTCATAACTGCAACCAAGCAATGACTCTTAACGGTCCCTTTTATTACAACGTGGGTCAGGACTGGAATCCTAAATTCCAAACGATACACCAAAGCTCACAAAGCCACCCGCTTCTCTGGAAATTCAGCCCATTGCTGTGTAAACACCAGCATTTTCTGTCAGCAGATGAGGGAGTTACCTGGTGGATCTGTTTGCAAGTGACTACACAGGGAATGCATGACAGAAAAGGTCTATAAGCACGATGAGGGGCTTTTCTGGCTATTGAGACCTTTTTTGTGCAGAGGAATAAAATACTGTCTGTTAGTATGTGTGAGTCTATCTGAATGTGATAGGAAAAATATATCTGATTCTCTAGAAGAGTAATTTAGTTCATTTCCTATAAGAAATATAGTGAACTTAGTTCAGAGATATTTTCTCAATTTTCCTACAGTATGCTCCTGAATTTATGATAAGGTTAGGGGGCCTGTGATTTTAAATGGCAGTGAAAAGTTATCATTGATGTGAATGGGAGATTCCATGGTTTTGCTTCAGTGACAGACTAATTATTGCTGAATATTTTGCCTCTAGTTTATGACTCAGAAGTCACAACTGGTACACACCGTACCACAACATCAGAATGTGTTCTCTTTAACTATAAATGAGCTAAAGCAACAATAAAAAAAGAAATGCTGCAGGTACATTTTGCTTGGTGTCTTTTGTGATGAGGAATATCCACAACCATTTCACTTATTTGGACACTAAATACACTGAGGTTTGGATTGAGTCTGAAAGACGGAGACCTCAAGCTTAGGTTTACTGTAAAGTGCAATTCTGAGATATGCCATAGGCATATCTCTGAGATATTGTTATTATAAAACTTCAGGATCAAGTTAATATTAGTAGAAACAAATGGTGATTCTGAATGCAACTGTTTCACTGTGGGACACATCATTTTCCTTTATATAGCTTGGAGACAAAACACTGACAGTGTTGGGTAGGCCCATGAATTTCTGACTAACCCTTGAACTGAGAGCAAGCTGTATAATTTTGCAGCCTGAATAGTACGAGATAACTTATTGAAAAGACCTGATTCCAGGAAATATTTCCAGATTGAGTGACCCTGAGTTAAGTCTGTTTAAAATTAATAGAAAAATAAACTAAGTGGGTTACTAATTACATTTTTAAAATTATTTCAAAAGGGCAAGCTTTGAGAAATTAAGGGAACTCGTCAGAGAATTTAGCTGTGCGGAAGAACTCAAACTCTTCAATGTCAATGAGGCTTGATGTTTTTGAGGTTGTTGTTATTAATCAAAAATGCATAGTTTCCCAGAGTTGTTTTTACATATTTTTGAATTTCTTGCAGGAAATAGTTTCAAACCTACTGGGTGAATGACTGCTCAAGAGAAGAATATTGCAATTATGCAGAGAGCCTGTAGGGATTGAAGAGACAGATTAATCAGCAAACAAATCTAATTCAGAAGTCAGAAAGCTTATTAAGAAAGGTAAGAACTGGCCAAAAATGAAAAAGTATTTGGGTAAAATTAAAACTATTAAATCTGGTAAAATTAAAGCAAATAATGAAAGATTGATGCAGTAAAAAAGTAAAGGTAATGTTTAGCTTCAATAGAAAATACGTTGTTTATTTTTCAATGAAAGCAATGTTGAACTGGAAGAGGAGACAGGTCATTCCATGATAAAAATAATCAGAAAAGCCCTGAAAAATTGCAAAGGCGGGGCAAAAAATCAGGTTATATTTTAAAGGCTAAAAGACTTACTGTATGATGATGCCTGAAAAGTGGCATGTGCTTGGTAGGAATTTCTAACAGATGTTCTGTTTTAGAAATGGATGTCTACTTTCCTTTAATATTGTGATCCGTGGCACAGATCTGTGCAGTGGCCATCTTAATTGAACAATCAAACAGCATGATTTATTCCTCATACTGTCTTGAACTGTTTAATTTCCTTGTAATCTAATGATCACAGGTTTTTCAGAGCCTGCTGTTCCTCGGTGTTCTTGCAGCCCGTCTCATCACTTTTGGCAGACCTGTTTCAAGGGCGTTGTCACATCACGGCTGTTTCAGGCAGGGAAAGACCAGCAAGGCTCCCACGTGGTTTTGTTTGTGTGCTCCGGTCAAGGGTTCCCACATTTACCTGTTTATTACTTTGAGTCTTGGTGCTCATAGATTACGTTTAACCTTCTGTCATAGCTCACAATATGTTCTATATTTAATATCATTTTATAAAATTCTTAAACCCTTGCTTTTTTAATGTTGTGTATGCAAAACCTCCCCCTTGTTTTCTTCTACCGTAAAAAGGGACTAGCATTTGGTTTGTGAAACAAAGTCCCATGCCCCTGTCAAAAGAGAATATAAGTTTAACAAAGACTCTTGGTTGGTATCCTTTCTGAGTGTGGATTTATCTGTGAGGTTTAATGGAGTCCTTCATGCTGGAAACATCTTTGGAGACAAGTGAAAATAGTCTGTCAGTTGCCATGGACACATCTGTGTGAAAACCTCTTCCCCTTTTACCGTGTGACTGCATACTGATGTGTGCTATATGGAACAGGCTGAGTGTCCACAGCTCCATTCCTAACACGCACTCTGACTTTTATGCAACTCCCTACACAGCTAATTTACACAGCTTGATTTTGTTGCAGTCTGTAGCAATTTTGGCAATTTCTTGGGAGAGACATGGCACCACAAGCTCGGTGATAGCTCATAATAAGCCAGTATCTTTGCTGTAAAGATAACTGTGAACATCATTAAATGAATGCTGTGCCAGGGGGAATGGGTATCCTTCCAAGAAAGCTTTTCATTTATCCTGTGGTGTCAAGCACAACAAACAAACTGTAATCAGCCTGAGCTTGGGATTTCTGCGATTAGAAATTTTTCCTACAGTGAAAATTCAGTACATTCACATATGAGGACAGCAGTGCACCCTCCACCTTCTGGTAGCACCCTAGAAGTCCTAAGCTAAACCTAGTTTGCTATCTGCTTCAAAAAATCCAGCCAAATGCTCCCATCATTCATCATTGTAATAGTCTTAAAAATTGAGATGAAGGGAACTGATATATACACTGATATATAGGAGTTACATAGAGAATGAACTTTTTCTCCTTAAAATGTTGCTATAAAAAATAGAAATATATTATAAAGGATGCAGGTTATGTATTAGTTATATAAGTTATAAATCCAGTGTAAATAAGAAATGAAATGGAAATAAGCTGAGAAAATATTGCTGAAAGTATCTTTAATTTCATTTACAATAAAAATGATTTCATGAGGACATAACAACAGTGTTTTGCTGAAATGTCCAGCTGACAGGTCTGCTACCCCACTCATCAGATGGCCTATTTGGAGCACTGTGGGAAAAGTCTATGTTTAATTCATATTCATCCTAATTATTCTGGGCTAAAGGCAAGTTCCAGTTCACAAAAATGCTCAGAGCTCTTCTGAGGCCCTTGGAGAGACTGGTGGGTTACACTGGTATAGGAGGGGTTCCTTGAGATTCTCTACAAGCCGGGACTTGAAAGGGAAGGAAGTAATAAACTTGTGAGCCACATACCTGTACAGCAGTGCAACAGCTGCCCTACTATTTAAGTCAGTGACTGCTCCCATACAGCTACTGGTAGTAATATCCTCCCACTGAAGCATCCACAAGAACAACGTTGTTAATTCTATTCTATGAAAACAACTTGGGCAATATGCTCTAAAAAAATTAATTTAATTGTATTTCAATAGAGGAACATTCAGCTTTACAGTACTGGATTTATTTAGTTAAGGGTATAGAGGAATAGAGACACGCTCATTTGAAAAATTGGAGGAAACATGCCATCCTCTAGCTGGTTCTTTGTGAGTTCTTCAAGCCCTTTTGGTGACAAAGGGGAGTCTGAAGAGCAAGAGGAATGTGTTTGCACTTTCCTAATCATAGATGAAGAGAGAGTGCAGCCAGCTGGGCTGCTCTGTGTTGATGTTTTTGCAATGGCCTCATTAGGAAAATTGAATTGCCATAATGTGAGTATATTTGCCTCCATCTGCCAGGAAATTTCCTGAACCTTTAGAGAAAGCACAGGAGTGCCACTCCAGAGTCCGTTGTGCTGTTTTATTTTGACCTGCCTGTTAAAGCACTTGGCTTTGTTCTGAGTTACTGACACAACTGAGACTGACACTAAGCAGCCAGTTGTGCAGAAGATGCAGGGAAAGACTTGTGCCAAAGCTGTGGAAAGCTCACATTCCAGTGAGAGCAGCAGCACCTGTGACCCTGGAGGCGACGAGCAATAGGGTTATGAAGGCAGTAAGTCATTACTATGGCTGCAGTACTATGGTAATTTATGGAAAATCTTCATGACAAGAGGCAGTTCAGTGTGAAAGTAACAGTTCCTGGCTGTGCACACTTTGCCTCTGTACACTTGCAGCTGGTGGTGCCTTCTCCCCTTTTCCCTTTTGGAGCCATGTAAGAGAATAAGATGCTTGCTCTGATATATTAGAAAAGAGAGTGTCCTAGACATGATGTTGTGATGAACTAGACAAACTGTTGTGAAATTAAGGCAGGATTTATAATTCGAAGACTATGTTATGTAAGAAGCATTCTGGATTTGTTGATGCTTTTCTTTGCTGCAGTTCACAAGCAGAAGAGATTTGTGTAGGCATTTGGGAAGTTGTTCACTCCTGCTGTAGAGCTGGGGTATGGAGCACTCCTGTCCATACAGCAATCCTGAAGGGCTCCTAGAATGGTAACTCTGATTAATCAGGTTGGGTTTGGAACACAGAAGGCCAGGAAGAGCAAAGGTTTTATCTTGTGTATCAGGAGAGGTGGGAACAGGAAAATGCAGTAGTATGTGTGTACCTCTGCTCTGAAATCAGTGAAGGAAACTGTTTAACAATATAAACAAGAGTACAAAAGTAGTAGGCAGATTTTCAAGGAGCTTCTTCCTTCCTCTGAGTGATCCTGAAAGCTTCCGGAAACTCAGTGGGATTCATCATATCCTTCTTCTGCCAAAGCAAAAAATTCACATCAGTTTATGTAATAGTGTGATAATATTGTGCCTATTAAAAATAGATTGCTACCTAAAACATCTCTGAGAAATCAGTCTCTACAGGCTGTGTTCTTTTCATTACATTATTGAAGAATTTTTGCAAACTCAGATTATATTTTTAAAACAAATGGAACTATTGCACACTGAAAGTGAACTAGCCTTATTAGTCACAACAAAAAGTCATCCTAGAATTAGTATTTTATAATTTAAAACTTTTCTGGAAAAATATTTTTAATTCAAGCCTTTTTGATATACAGATGAAATTTCTTGGTCAATTAACCATCACTGATGAACAGACAAGGAATTCCTTGAGCAAATTCATGCATAACGTGTTGGTGTATAACTCAGTGCAGCCCTAAGGCATATCAGAGAAGAGATGGAATCATCTTGAAAAGGGACACAGGAAGAACTATCTCCTGGGGGAATTCCATACTTGCCAAGTGTGTAGTAGATAAGGAGCTTGTCAGCACCATGTCATCCTACCACTTCAGTACATTTTGACTCTGCATTACTTAAAAACAAGTGACTGATCATTGGAAGGGAAGGTCAGTTTTACCTACTGCCCTGTGCTTAATACAAAAGCAGGACGAGCTTTCAAGTGGTTGTCATTATGATGCAGAACTGTAGGAGATCTGTGAGAGCAAACCAGATCATTATTATTCTTTTCCTTCCCCTACTTTAACAACTACCACTCTTCTTACAGGAGAAAGGATCCATGCTCTCCAGGAAATGGAAGGTCCTCTCTCCCTGCCTGGACTGGTTCAACCTTCTGACACAACTAAAAGTTGTTTTAATACTGAGACTGAGTATCCTGATATAAAACTTCTTCCAAATTAGGTGAGAATGGAAGGGTATAGTAGCTATGAGATAATTGGTCTGATTAGGTCAAGATTGAAAGGTATGTTTGAAAATAAACTCTGCCTATCTTTTGCATTTCAGAGAAAGTAAAAGAAAATGAAGGATTAGAGGAATGGAAATTCAGAAGTACTTTTGGTACCCCTTACACAAATGGGCTAACTGGAGGCTTCTTAAATTCAAAAGCAGGTAACCAGAATCTCAGAAGACGTTAATTAAGACATTAAAAGGAAATGTTCTTCCATTAATATTCTGATGCGTGCTCAATCTCACATGCCTAACTACAGCACCTGTTTTCAAAATGAGTAATGATGCATGAGAAAATGGAAGAAGAAAAAAAAGGTTTAAGCAATTTTTTAAATAAATATTGAAGTTTAAAGAGTCATCCTTGAAGAAGTTGAGAGGTTAAATCAAGTATTAATACATAAGAGCAAGCAAGAAGTCCTCAGATGGGCTGAGTAGTAAGAATAATGGTAATCTTTATAACTGTGAGGGGTGTAAAGGATGGATAAAAGCTTATTTTGTAATGCTGGTCAGAAACCAGCAGCCATCTTGCTTCTCCAAGATGCTTTTTTTTGTTGATTCCAGTCAGTTATTACTGGACTGACATCAATATGGAGTAGTAAATTCTACATCAGTATTCAGTAATAGAAGAACATATCCTTAGTTCACAGCCTGTTTATTGCATTTCAGTGTGTGTATAATGTTACAAGTGTAAATTTTCCATTTAATGTATTTTATATTCTATTTTCACTGTTTTTCTTTCTCTTAAGAGAAGTCTCAACATCTTTTTATATTCAGTGCCTCTATCACATCGGGTTGCCATGGTAATGCTGCAAAAATATTCAGAATCACAAGACATTCATGAATCATTCTAGCCAGGTTTCTGAAATTAAAGTTAAAACAAGTAACTTAAAAGTGACCCTGGTGTTTGTGTTTCACATCCTGAGATCAGTTTCCAGGACTCAGGATGGTGCCTGTTTACAGATGTATGGATACACTGTGCACGTTGGCATAGTCGAGGAGCTCATGCACTAATTATACTTTGGTGGTTTTCTTCCCTTCTCCCACACCAGCCCCCACTATTAAAAAGAACAAGGTTTAATCACACATTTCTCCAGCCACAACTCAGTTTCTGTGCAAAAGACAAGCACCAAAAGGTCTTCTTGTTTGCTCTGTTTCCCTGTCTTCAGGCACTGTCAGCAGTGCTGTGCTGCTCCTCACAGATTGTCCAAGTCACTGTAGTTCCCAAGAATGGATGGAGGTTCAGCCTCACAGGCAGTCCCACAGAGACATTGTCCTTCCTGCTTTTCTCCTAATGTCTCACCCAAGTCCTTCTTCCTGGAATTTATTGCTATTATTTCCTGTTCTGTTTTTACCAAGGGACGAGAACAGATTGCTCCTTACCACTCCCCAGCACTCTTTTATGAAGCCTCTTACAATATTTTCCTGGTATCTGTTCAACTCCCTGTGTAAGAAATTTAGCGCATTTAGGACCTACTTCTAAATCTTGTGTCATTATCCCTGTCCTCTTCTGGGTATTCCAACTGACAGTGCCTAAAGTCAGATCAAAAATGTCAGCTGAGGTGCTTTCGATATCACAAGAGCAGAAAACCAACTTCATGCCTCTTACCGATCTGTTTCTATATCATAATACAGTGGCTGATTTTACCCATTATTATGACATATGCTCAGCTAAGGCTCCATAATATTCCCTAGAATATCTTTTGCAGAATTGTTGCTCACACTGGTTTTAATGTACCTTAAAATTCTTGCTAGATATAGCAAATTTATCTTATTCTTTTGAATAGCATCTTTTGTTTGAAGACCAAATCTCCCTTTTGTCAAGATCAATATGTGTTCTGAGCATATCTTCCTAACTACTGGCAATCTCTACTAGTCTGCAAATTTAATAAACATAATCTTTATTTGCCTGCCACAACAACATGAAATTATGGTATAAGAAAATATACTTGTGGAACTCCATTCCCATGCTTCCTTCTGCTTTGATAATGCTTCTTATTTGTTCTTTTTTAAAATTAAATGGAGAAAACTTCAAAATTATGGAGAACTGCCTCCAGTGCCTAGAAATCCTGTGTCTCTGTATGTCTGCTAGCCTTGAATTTTACTGAAAATGGGATATAATATTCCTGCATTGCTTTGAAATATGTGAAGTAAATAAGGCAAATATCAAGTATCAGAATTGCTTCAGATGTGGTAGTGTGGAGCTCCAAGAGGGATAGTGTGGAGCCAGGTAGATAGCCAGCTTTTCATGGTACCTGCACTGCTCTGATTAAGCTGTTCTGGCAATCTGAGCTGTACAGTAAAGTGTCGTTGTTCAGGCTGCTAAGAAAATTAGGAACTTTTGAAGTCTTTGCTTCATGACTGTAAGTTCTACAATGTCCATAAAGTAAAAATCTATAAATTGCAACACAGACATTGCCAAGCTGGATCCAGGAGAATATGTAACACTTTCAAAATCATCCCTGTCTCAGGTATCATGCTATAGTAGTTGGTTGGTTTTGTGACTGAGTCAGCTTTTCGTTCCTCTTGTCCTGATTTGTATAAAAATCATTTACTCCCACCATGGAATGTGCATTCCCTTTCAGTGCAGTATCACGTGGAAATATTAATTTTGTCTTAACAGAAGGAGAACCATGAGTTATTCATGCTGAAATTAGGAGTCCCCAAAGTTATTTTTGACAGACCTGTGGGATGAGTATGGCAATGGCACTTACAGAACACAGCCCAGTGTGCTGCAGGTGCCGGTAACAGTTATATCAGAAACTTCTGAAAGCCAGAAGTTACAATAAGCATTACTGGCTCTGATGAATCACAACATTCTTTCCAAACCAATGTCAAAACCAGCACTTTAAACAGAAATGGAGGTCAATTTGAAGCCAGAAAGGACAAAACCATAGGAGATGATGAGGAAACACCACCCCAAATTCCTTACATTCTTTAGAGCAGATCCTGTGATGCTCTCTTGCAAGACCAGATTTCCACTGCAGTTGACTTTTCTGCCTTTCCTATCACTATCCTAGTGACGTTGTTGTTAAGAAATCTTTTATGCAATCCAGTAGAAAAGAGTTCAAGTGAACTAATGAGCTGCTACAGAGCTCAATTATATCGGAGGAGCCTTTCCCAGCACACCATTCTGGAGAAGTCCATAAAACCTGTGCTGGAGAAGCAACTGGACTTTCAACAAGGGTGCTCTGCCCATTGCTGTGGTGAGTGGTGCTGCTCTGCTCCTCAGTTCATTTTCTGTTTGAATGTGTGTGTGTGTGTGTTTGTGCTTAGTTTGCCTGGAACTCTCCTCGTGGTGTGACTCAGGTTCACATGCATATTGAAATGCTGCTGCTTTTTTTAATAGGGTTAGGAGCCTTGCTTTTGACTTTTGTTAAAGCTGCTCTGTTGACAGTTCTTGTGTATATATAGCCAATATTTTTCATGTTGATCATCTACTGGAATACCAAGAAAATTAACTCTAGAACAAAGGAAATCACAATAGGTAAAAAACAGCAATTATTAGCAAAATTTAATTAACATGTAATTTTAAACCTGAATAACAACTGCTCAAATACGTTTATTTAAAAAGTAGAAGAAAGCTTTATCTCTCTTTAGATTTGTAGTTAATATGAGAAATAATATGCATTTGCTTCATAACTTTTACTTCTTCCACAGACATTATCACCATTAAGCCAGCTTCTCTTTTGCTATGGGTAGCTTCACCTGCTACTTGGCCAGAAGTACAAACATCATTATTTCTTAGCCCTAGATACGCCTCTATCTTAAATGTCTTCCTTGCTTTCCTAATCCTTCACAAATATCAGCCTATGGTAAATTGCTCATTATTTAACAGGTAAGTTTGGGATTCCTGTTATTTGCCATGTTATAGGGAGATTTTTTCTGCTCACTAAACTCTGACTTTTACTGTTAAAATTTATTATGTTCTAAACCTGAAAGCTAACTCAAAAAAAGGATAAAAACATACCTTCTATTTCGTTCCAAATACTGGTGTGTGCATGTACATGAAGAAAAATTATATTACTTATTTTTAAAATTGCATTAATAATTCACATAGAACCTCAATCTAAATATTTTTCAGGGCAGGCCCAAGAAAAGAGGCAAAAGCACGATAAGTGGAGACTAACAGGCAGTAGGTCATGGGCTGAGCAATGCCTGCCAGGCAGTTTTATTTACTCTCCTGACAACAGAAACAACAGCCACCAATGACATGATACTTCCAGAACATTATCTCCTTGAAGGGAAATAAGCATAACCCTGATATATTTGGCCAAGTATTTAGCTAAAATTGCCAAGAGCAGCTGTAGATGTCTTCAATTTCAGTGATTGGTAGTCTTTAAATGCCTATTTTGTCTCTTCAGTGGAAGTGGTTTGTTTTTTCAGTTCCCTGGAGATACTGGAGCTGATGTTTTTTAAATCAGGCCAATTTTTATTATTATCTTTAAAAACAGTTTCAAGACCCCATCTGTATGAAAAGTTAAACTGTCATCCCAAAATCTGAGAATGCTGTAACCCCAAAACACTTAATGTTACTTTTCTTATTTAGTCCATTTTGGTGGATAAAAATATTTGTATTATGCTTCAGTATTCCTGCACATCACCTAAAACTGACCTGTATTTTCAGTGGTTTATTTGATTTGTTTCTTGACTTAAAAGTCATAAACTCATGGCTTTCAATTAGACCCCATGTAATATTTTAGTGTATTCTGGCATAGCATGGGATAGATGCAGTTACATCATTTCATATGTCTGCTTCTGAAACATGGCATCAATAATTTATTCATATATCTCTGAATTCAGATAATATGGAACTGAATTTCATTTGCTATCTTCCATAAAAATTCTGAATATTTGACTGGAAACAAACAGAAATGGAAAATCCATCTCTTGATTATTTATCATCAAATACTCTCCATGGAAAAAGTAGGCACTTTGTTTCTGACTAATATTAGTTTGCCTTTTAAACTTCTACCCAACTTGCTCCAATTGTAACCTTTTTTTTTTTAAATCTCTGAGGTTTTTGTTTGTTTATTTTGGCTTTGGTTTTGGTTTCTTGTGATGGATTGTGACCTGGGAACCAGGTTATGGTTACCTTGAGAGGGAAAAAAGGTAATGAGCACAGTATGGAAAACTGTTAATTAGCCCTAATTTAAGGGGGAAGGAGTGTTCGAGGGAGAATTTAATGATGTATTGTAGAAAAGGAAAGTCAAAACCTAAAAAATAATTTAAAGATATTCAGTATATTTTACTGTGAAAATATTTGGGTTTTGCTATTCTGCTCTATGGGGAGAGACCAGTCCATTCCATTTCTTTATTTCTGTACATTATTGATTAATATATTCAACTAAGGAAGGTGTTACCTCCAGTTCTGACTCTCCCCTGTTTAAAGAGATGTTTTAAGAGATGTAACTGATAAAAGAAGTTTTTAAAGTTACTATTTAATCAATACATTACTAACAAGCCAATTATTTATTGATGCATTTGTTGATAAACATACCACTATTATTAACTTGCAGTTTTATCACTCTTCACACCATTATTAATCACAAAAAAGTTACAGAATTACAGATCTAATAAGTTCTAATAATGTTACCATATATATATATATATATATACTTTCTTTTCTTTACATATGTATATATATATACACACACACACATATATATAGTGGATTTAAAACTATGGTTCTTAGATTTGTATACAGAAAAAGCAGATATAGTCCAACTGTCCATACCATTCTGGAGTGCAGGTACACTCTGCAGGACACCACTCACCAGCTGTGTGCCCTGATGTCTATGAGCATATGGATAAAGAATTTAAAAGTGAGTATTTTTGATGAATACAACAGGAGACTATATCTACTTATATAACAAATATATTTATCAAAGCCAAAACCTTTACTAGATTTGCATTTCCTGTGTTTCAGTGGTGTTTTGTACCTAGATATCTGGTTTATAACCTATTTTTGTATTCTTAAACCCTTACTTTTTCCAGTAGAGGAGAATTGGTGAATATAATCCCCCATTAGTTATCTTTCATGGTCCTAGTTACAGATTGAAAACCATTCACTTTATCCATTTGTTTTTCTTGATGCAGTTTCCTAGATCTTAATGAACTTTGCTCCCATTGAAGTACTTTTCTGTGCCAATTTTTCAGTATTTTGTTGACTTCCATTCTCCATTAGTCTTCCAATGTTCATATTTGCCTCTTCCCTTTAGCTGAAGCTCTGAATGTCTGTAGATCTTTCTCAACTTCAGTATTTCCACAGTCATTTAGAATATATTTCTCACATTCTTCAGATGTTGGTTACTCTTTAATATTTCAACAGACTTTTAAAAATAATGAAAAATTTAACTTTTAGAAATATATAAGTTACTACTCTTTCCCCGCTTCTTAAGATTTCATTATTTTCCATGTTCTAATACTCTCCTGGTTCAAAACAAATTCTTCCTTCTCACCAGATCTTCGAAGCTTTGGTAGAAGTTTGCAGAACTCTGCAAGTCTTTCCATATGTTTTCCCTTTTCCTCTTCCCCTCATGAATGTTGTGTTCAGCCTCTGAACTGGTGCAGAATCCTACCTCTGCAGCAATGAAATAAGTTCTGGTATTAATGCACACTCAGGTACAGAACTGCTACTGAATTTGGGCACAAAGGATGAAAGTATAGTAAACATTATTTTAAAAAAAGTATTAAAATTCAACTCTTCCAATATTTTACAAGAAAAGAACCAACAACAAAATTGTGGATGCAGTATTTTCTAAAGAGCTATAGTAAAGTTAGTTGAGCACGCAACAGTTACAAATATGAAAAGCCGTGGGGAAGTGGAAATGTACGTCTTCCATTTTATTTTATCATTATAAAATGTAAATGTTTCAAGTGGGCTGCTTATATTTATATTTTTACCAAGAGCCTGTGGTAAACCTCTGACTCGGTTACAATTGAGTTGCATTTAATATGCACAATTAAGAAAACAGTTTTCTAGCTTGTAAGTACTTCTTACTAATAATTTCCATATTAAAAAAAATATTCTTTTCAGCTGAAATTTCACCTAATTTTCAGAGACAAGTTATTCAGCAGACTGTCTGCATACTTTTCAGTATTGAGAAGTAAGATGCTAAAAATGATAGGCAATCAGTTTTGCCTGCCTGACTTGGAATCTTCTCAGTGTGGGAGGATCTAACTTTATTCAGAATGTGCTGAGTACCAACCCACAGAAATTTGGCTTGAAAACAAAGGTTGTTTTAAAAAGAAAACCCTACCATAAATATATGTCTTTCTGCTTGAATTTATAAAGTGTAACAATATAGACAGTGAGCTTTTGTTTTAGCCAAGAAAAAGGAATAAAGGTCAAAATAGTAATATTGCTCAAAAGTTTTGCTAGCTGCATTGCAAAGCATTAATTATCTGGCAAGGCTTTAAGGGTCTGATCCAAGCATATTGAAGTGAATAAAAAAGATACTTTAATATTCTTACACAATTCAAAAACCACAGGATCAATTCACAATAAAAATCAAAGATTCTCGGGATGTTGCAAGAATCTTTTCCCTGACCCCATCCCTCCCTTTCTCTCTATGTTTTAAACTCTACTTTACTTTGCTTTTTTTTCCCTCTTTTTTTTTTTTTTTTTTTTTTTAATGCAAACTGATGATTCATAGTGAGGAATAAGAATATACTTTATTCCTTTTTAAGGTGACAGCACTAGATTCTGAAACCTCGCATAGCTGAGAGTGGCATACTTGAACAGAATTTAAACACTACTGCAGATCTCTGTACTATGCAGTGGTAGGGCTTTTTTGGTAGTTTGTCTTTTTTGAGTCCCACTGCCTCAAATGATCTAATCTTTTTATTGCCAGATAGGATTAAATTCACTTTCTTATATTTTAAAAAATGAGGATAAAGGAGAAATGCGAATGGAGTACTATATTTCTTATTTTCATTCTAAATTCAAATGGGGATAATCGTGTTAAAAAAAGCTGCCTTAGGTTCTGTTTGTTGGTTTTTACCTTTCTAATATTAATGAGGAGGTGTTTTATAAAGCTACTTTCACTTTTACCACTTCATTAGAATGTGCACTTTGTGGAATCAGTATTTTAAAATGAAGGCCATGGGGTTTCCAGGATATTGAAGCATTAATTAATCATACTCCATGTCCATAGCTTGGAAAATTGGATCAAAACGAGCTCTAGAAAGTAAAGGGTCTTAGGTTCAAGCATCTGTGATGCTGGTTCACCCCATCACCATATTCCTGTTGAGATTGTCTATTTACCTTTATCTAAAACATGATATATAATAGCTTTAGGTTCCTGAAAAGTACTGTGGACTGTTGGACTGTGTGTCTCATTTTACGCTCCCTCTTCTGTCATAGCAACTCTGTTGTGTGGCACCCAGAATTAAAAAAAAACCCTGATTAATAGAATTGTTGGGATATACTAAGTGCTTGACAGGAAGAAAAAGTTCGAGAGGAGACAATCAGATTTTCATAAACAATTTTTTTCCCCCTCAGATTAAGGTTATTTTTATTCCACTGCTTCTACTGAAGGGTAAATAATAAAATGTCCAGATTGTGCTGTTCCAGGGAGATTCTGGGTGTTGTCTTTGTGTATCTTTAGTCCTCTTTCAAATGCCAGTATGTCTCAATGTCACAGGCAGAATCCTCTTATGAAATGCCACTTCAGCAATTATCATTTGCTAAGAAGTAAGTGCAGAGAAGGAGATGAAAACTGCAAATCAGTTTGGTTTTATGTTCTAATTAAGATTTTGATCAAATATCCAGCTATCTTTCCTGATCCCTGCTGCTAGATAGAGAGGGGGGAAAAGCCTTGATGTGAGTACAGGGAAAGGATCTTCCCTTATAGGTTATAGAAAGGAACAGGCCCTCTGCTCCCGAAGAACTGCATCCCCTGAAATGCAAGGCTGCTGCATCCCGGGTGATGGGTTGTCCGTGGTGCAGAGCACCAGTTCCCAGCCTGGAGCCTGGGCTTAGGGCTGTCTGTCCCTGGACAAAACTGACTGATCCTGCCATGGTTTAAGTCCTCCTGCCTTCATTATCCCTTGTATTCCTTTCTCCTACTGTGACACTGCATGACGACACAAACTCTCATGAGATAGGGGTTAGCGAGAGGGTGGAACTAAACTACCCTGACTTTCTTTCTCTCACACCTGGAAATCCTGACATGATAAGAGATGCGCAATTTGCACTCTATTTTGAGTTTCTCCACATATCTTGTAGTACATGATCTTAGAAAATCCAAGATTTTAAATTTGGTTGATCTTCAGTTGTCTTAGCTTCTTTTATATTCCTCGATCCAGATATTCAGACATGTCATCAACTTTCATATCCATCCTCACAACCACCTATAAGATTCAGCAATTTTGTTATTTTCAACTTCTAAAACAAAGGTATAAGGGTTAAATCCAAAAATCAAGATTAATTATATGCCTTTAACATTCCCAGCAGCAGACAGTAATCGGTGCGAGGACTTTGACAGAATTCTGAAGGGCAGAATCTCAGCCTAAATGTTCAGTCCAAGGTCAGAGGGTAAGTCTGTGATTAACAGGCACACTCTAATTTCTGGACAGTCCTTTCTCGTTCAGTAATTTTAGCACGAAACTGGAATTAAGCCACCAGCATACTTGATGACTGAGGCTAGTTACTTTGGCTGGAACCTCATGTATTGAAAGGCAAATGCTTATGGTTAGCAAAAGTAAGCAAATTTTCATGTTCTGTTGCTTAACATTTGTGCACAAATACACAGATGAATGCATAGTTTTATAGTAGTTTTTCCTGATACTTGGTGTTCATAAAATATTTTGAAAACCTATTACACTGTGTCTGTAGTTCCCCTTTGATTTATTCCAGCTATGGTAACATTTCTGAGACAAAAATGAGAACATATCTGAATAAGCTTCTATTTTGCAAATCACAATAACAATAGGACATATTAAAGAAAATTCAGTAGAGGGGACCATCATTGTGGAAAAATTCATGGGACTAAAATGTTATTTATTTTCTTTTCCTATGATTTAAATTCCTTTATATGTCTTACTATATAAATTCATGTTTCAAAAAAGACATCATTACCTAAGATCATAGGAGAGTTCCAGGTGAAGAAGAGTCTATGAGTGTTTTCCAAAGAAATATAGACATGTTGTAAATACTTGTCTTAGTGAAAGAGCATAAAATTCAACAATTTAAATTAAATAGCTGTTGCAGAAGGTGTGCTCAGTCAACTTAGATGTGAAAGAAGGAGTTCATGGCCCTGACACTATTTTAAAAGAATTGGAATAATAATTAAGCCATTGACAACCTTCTTTGCAATATAAAAGATAATCAATGTTTGACTGCATAACCACATGTTAGCTATTTGTAGGCTCTGAACTAATATTACCCATGATGGTACACAGTAAAATCTGCTGTGTTCTAGTAGGACACAATAACAAATTATGCTAGAAGTGAATGCTCATTTGGTTGTGCTGGGTCACTAAAAATTCCAGCTCTGGCCAGAACATCCTGTTAGTTTAGAGAGTTATTATGATCCTAGACTGTAGGCTGAGGTCATCAAAGCCCCAAAATCTCTAAAGGGAATCTTCAAGACTTCCTTTTGGTAGCTGAGCCAACAGCAGCCTCAGTGATCTGTGCTCAGGTCTGTCACTTCTGCAGGGATGGAGGAGGGTGAGAGTTCCCTGTCTCAGAGCATGTTCTGCAAAGAGACGAAAACAAAGATCCCAAGTCTGGTACTCAAGGCTCAGCTTCAAAGCTCTGTGTTCAGGCTGTAGCAGCACAAAGATGTTCAGAGTGTTTGACTCCTGTCATTTTTAAACACAACCATTCCTGAAGATCGTGGTTCATATCAATGTTGTGGTTTAAGTCCATTTTACAGAAATTCAGAAAAAAAAGTGGACTACTTTAGCTCTTGTTTACCCAGAGATGAAAGCAGGAGCTCTATTGATGTTGGCAGTTCCATAAATTGATTAGAAAAGGACCACTCCATTTGTCATTTCTTAGAAGAGGCACAGGGCAGATTTGTCTTAGTCACAGCCTGGTTGGGTAATGTGACTAAAAGCACAGCACATTAGAATATTCACCCCCTTAGAGGTTTTATGTTGTCTGGACCATTTCTACTGTTGAGCTATATTTAGGATGCATTTTACTGTGTATTCATGAGTATCTGTTGATGTGCATGAGGTTTTTGCCCATGAACTACATTTGAATTAGTTAGGAAATTATTTGCTATCATTTAGAAAACCACGGACAAACAAAATTATAAAAACTACTTAAAACTTATTTATATGTCAAATCCAATGAAGGCTAGAGATGAAACAGCAATAAAAGGTTTGTTTACATGACTAATGAAGTAAGCTATTAATTTGCAAATAAAAATGTTTCCCTTGTGACGATTTATTGACTATTAGTGTGGTGTGTAAAATATAGGAGTGATATTAATCTGAAAAGATTTGAAGTTATTACAGGCTTGTTGCTTCTTGTAGAGTATTTATAACAAATAATATGTCATTTATTAAAAACTTTAAATAATGCTTTTGTACTGTGAAAATTCAAATTATATATAATGTCTAAATCATATTACTATCAATTAATATAAATAATTTATATTTCAAAGCCCATGGGAACAAATGTCACAACATGATAAAAGCAATCACGATCTTAAAAAAATATTTCATCCCACATTTCCAAAATATTTCAATCCATTTTGCACATTGCTATACATTATTTGAACATCTGCTATTATCTGGCTTCTAAAAGGAAGATGTTCTTTCAATAGAAGATAATCTAACCAATTCCTTGAAGTGGTCATTTTTTGGCATCAAGCCGTCAGTTGAACTTGGTTGAGCTTTCTAAGCAAGATAATGCTTTAAATTTAATGTTATGATGAAGACACCTTGGAATTACATATGTAATTTATATTGAAGTACTGAGCAATGAGTGTTCTCACTCTGGGCTTTTAGATTCTGTACGTTCAGCAAGTTACTCTTGTACATATCAAATATGCAGACAGTTCTTTTAAAACTCCAACAATAGCTTCGTTTGGCTGATTTGGTAAGAGATTCATTGGAAATCAACAGACATTAAGAGAAGTCCTTTTTTAAAACACTGGTCTTGACAGAGTCAAAAACATGAAATATCAGTTTTGCTCCTTGTGTTCTAGCAAATAATATCCTTACCTAGAAAAGGAATTGAACTGCCTTAGACTAGAGAAACAGGCATTTTATCCTTGCAACAAGTTTCTACCCACATCTGGCAGAACTTCATGAATAATAACACAGATTTGCTTTAAATTTCAAGCTACTGAGCTTGAATTATGTCACTCCTCCATTGCATTACAAGCTGCAGTGATAGCAACCTCACCTTAACACAATATGAGTAGGAAATATGTTTCAGTCCTATCTATATTTGAAAAGATTTGTACAGGAATTTGGATACTTTATGTAGTTTCAGTTTGGAGTTTTTTTATACACTAAGGAAATAATTTCCCTGAAACTGAAAATTAATGGACTGACAAAAGTCCCTGACGACATTTCAGGCATTATATGATGTGCCTTCTGTCCTGACTCCCTGTAAAGCTTGGTTGCAGTATCTTTGTCGTGCTTGTTTAGGTTCTTGGCTCATCTACCAAAGAGTTCAATATGCATTCCAGATAATGCCATTAGTGCTGCGGTTCTGGAGATGTGAAACTGGAGTGTGATTCTTCAAGGGACACCTACACTGCCAGTCTGGCTCTTTGTTTTGTTGCTAAGATCTATTCACCTCTCGGTATAGAGCCTAAATTACCCCCAGGGTTCCCTCCTGAACAGCTCAATCTGTCTGGGAGTGTGGGCACAGCCGCCCACGGAGGCTCCCGGGTTTTTCCAGCAGTGCTGGACTCACCCAGTGCCTGCAGAATTTGGCTCCCACTGCCCTGGGTTTCCTCAGACGCTGTTGCAGCTGCTCCAGAGTTCTCACACACTCTCCTGCCTCACAGCTGGAGTGTTTAACACCCACGCAAAGAGCCACTCGAAACAAATACTTTTACACGCTACAATGTGGAACCTTCACAATTTTAGGCAATTTAACAAAATAAAAGAATAAAAAACTAATTATCTTTTGCTGGGCCACAGGAATGACGTGGGGTACATACGGACACAGCCAAGTCTTCTTTGGAAACTAATAGCTATAGGCAAGGTGAGCAGAAGACCTTCCAAAACAGATGGTCCTGGCACAGTGGACTGGACAAACCAGGTCCCTTCAAAGAGCTGGATTCCTCTCTCTCGTATTTTCCTGTTTGAAAGAGAGAAACCACCTCTGCTGCAGTCACACAGTTGGAGGACAGCACAGGCAAACCCTCTGACAATCTGAAGCTGCCACTTGACTCAATTTCACAGAGAAGCTGAGAGAAAATCAGTAATGTTATTTGATCAGGTTAGAAGAGACTTGAGACATGGTTTTAAAGTAGTTAGGGATTAAGTTAAGGAGGCACTGATGGTTTTGATATCTGGTGGGGAAAAGATTCCAAAGGAGGGCAAAGAGAATATCAGAGACAGATGGACAGAAAATGCCCGTAAGAGGGTGCTAAAGCAAATGAAGAGCATGAGGGAGAAATGCAGCTATTAGAAGGCTGAAGACAGATAGTAATTTCTGAATTTTGAACAGTCCACGAAGAAGAAAAACCTGAAGACTGTATAAGGGTTAATGACATGGATAGAAAACCTGAAATGACGTTGTAGAAATCCAGTTGTCAGAGCCTCTAAAACTCACCATTATATTTCCATGAGAATACTGTTTGAAGTGAACAAGAGCACTCAAAGGAAAAAACTGACCTTGTGCTAGATGTAGAGTAATATATGAGAAGTATCTGTTGATAATTACAGTGTGTGACAATTATAAGAAATGTCATAGTTGTGAAATGAAATCAGTTAAAGTCAGTGGGACAGGGTTGGATCAGATTCAGGCCACAAAATTTTGAAATATTCTAGAAACCTAAGAAAAGCCAGCTTCTTTGAACTGTAACTTGCATCAAGAATTTTAATGTGAAAAATTTCTAAATGATTCCAAAAGTAAATGAAATGCTTTTCAAGTTACAAAAGAATTCAAGACATTATTCTAGTCACATAAGACTGCAGAGTATGAGACTGGAATAAATTAGGTTGAATGAAAGAGAAGTTTAAAAATGGTCCAGATTCCTTGATATCCCAGAGATTTGCCTTGTTCCCAGCAGCTATTCCCACAAGCTGAGATTGCAAGCCTGCTGTAAGGGATGACTGCTTACTGTCTCTGGACTAGCCAGAGATACACAAGCACTCCTACTTGTAGTCTGCTTTCCAGTTACTGTTGCCCAGGTTTATGTAATGCAGCCTCACTTAGACACTCTTCTTCTCCAATAACTTTGGGGTGAAATCCAACTAGAATGGAAATTACTGTTGGAATCCAAGATTTATAGGAAAAAAAAAAAGGATTGGCAGTATGAACAATACTGTGGCAGGATGAGGAACTTTCCCTTTGGATTCCTACTCTATACTGTACTCATTAGTCAATACTCTCACCCTCTAACACTTCCCAGTTGCAGAGTTAGGACATATGTAGGAGTTCTGCCTTGAAATTCTTGGTCTAAAATCCACAGAGTTATGTAGATATTCTAGAGTTATGAGTTCACCTTTTTCCCTTTTCTCTCTCTCCTTCTCTCTCTATCTCTCTCTGCCATTCATTTCATGTACTGTTTCCTAGGAACACAGAATTTTCATTGCTCAGTTTCTGTACCCCTCTTTAATGCTAACATTATAGGCTCTACAAGCCTTGAGAGTTTCTACAGTAATTGGAGTTGGAAGAATGACTGCCTCATTTCCAATTGGCCTTTGTCAATTAAACTAGTTAGTACACTGTTTCCATATAACTTTTAACAGAAATTTGCATTTTCTGGATATCTTTTCTAGACATGCACAAATTAAGAATTTAGTCTAGTCTCCCCCAATAATTAGTGGGGGGAAAATATTTTTTCATAGTGATTTGTCCTATGTCTGTTGGATACTAGCTTAGTATGCAATGGGTCACCCCCAAAAAGCACTTTTCTCTTTTCAAGTGAGAATACTTACAGGGGCAGCTAAGCTAATTAAACTCTGGTGAGATGAGTATTCTTAGCATAAAGTTTATTACAGGAAATTATAAAAATGTAATACATATAAAAATGCTATCTCTACACATACATAACCCTCTGTAAAATCCTTCTGCATTTATCTTTTCTGAATATTTACTTTGGACATTCTCTGGCATTACTCTAACAATAACAGAATGTCCAAAAACATTTCTCCCCATACACTGGTAAACTAAACTGTCTGCATAAATATTCTCCTTTGCTTGTATAACATTACATCTGATGACAGAATAACTTTATCTTTTTGATTCATCCATAATTTTGGTGAATCTTAGTGGCCTATTCTGGATGAGGAATACATTTCTTTTGTTGTGTTGCACAGCAAGACAAAGCAATCCATTGTCTGTAGATTATGTGATTTTTAATGGAGCCCTAAGGATTTCTTATTTCCCTCTTAAAGTGGCCTGAAATAAACCAGACCAGACTTCTGCATAACTGAGGATTTTTCCCTTCTATAGTTAATAGATAAATGTCAAGATCTGATTGAATATTGGATTTCAATTCCAGTAATTCTGACATTAGACTAATTTCCTTTCTGCTTAAATTGCAAAAAGATTTCCTGCAAAATAAGCTTCTTGAAATGCTTAATTATCAGTTGAATGAAAATATATAAGTTGAAGGAAAGCTCTATCATAATGCTTTATTAAAAGCTGAAGAATTTAATAAGTTTTTGTGAAATATTTGCAGTCTGTCTAAAAAACAGTGCAAAACAATTTAGTTGGAGAACTTGCAGCTTTCCCCTCCCTTCAGGAATGAATTCCCCACTAATGTAAAGAGTTCCCCACATATGAGATATAAGACCCTCGTCTTCCTTGGTGTTCTTTCTAGTGCTTCTAATGAAATCCTTAGGCTTAGGATTCTTACACAGGCAAGAGTTGAAAAGATTTCCATCTCCATTTCATTTAAAGCTGTTAGGATATTTGCATGAAGTTATGAATTGCATTCTCTTCTTTGAGACTCTATAAAACTGGCCATACCACAGGATAGCAAGAGCTGACTCACTGCTCTAATTATAAATCTAAAGACTAATTAACCTTCCCTGATAAATTAAATTCCAAAATAAAAAGAATAGACAGAAGCCTTCAAATGAAGTTTTAAAGCCCACTAGAATATAAAGTACCAAATATATTCTGGAGGCTGGTTTTGAATATGACATTGATGAAGTTGTACTGTATTTGAAAATGGTACTTGCAACACTGGTTTGGGAAACAGGCATTCAGAGCTTCACAGTTGGGGCAAAAACTGTCACAACTACAATGCAGTATTGTGAGGAGCCCTGTTAATTTATAACAAAACACTTTCCTGCAACATGGTTTCAGATCGAGATCGGTTTGAAAAATCAGAATGGATTAATCTTATTTTTATTTTATTGGAGGGAGAACCTCACAGAATATCTGATTCCTGTCAACTTTTTTTCTAAGTGAAACAAAACGGCCTTGTACAAATGACAACAGGTTTGTGGACTGGGCAACAAAACTCTATTGCCTCACTGGAGCTGAATTGGCTTCATAAGTCCAAACAGCAATAGAATTTTCCATTTGTCAAGAAAACAAATAGACTTGATCCTAAGTGGATGCACAGAAGGCCGTTTGTGACATATTTTTGTTTGTTTATACTCCAATAGAACCTTAATTTAAGATTTTAGTGTGTCTTTGAAGTAAGTTCATGAATAAATTAACAATGGGTTGAATGACTCCTTCATTGGTCTTCTCTCCAAGTTTTTATTTCCAGAGGTTAAGACTGAGCAAACACCAGAGATGTAATGCCTTGCCTCTGAGCCACTGCCTCTGTCCCGTTACTGGATTACTTTGAGTGGATGTTCTGCATGGTTGCTCTTGATAATTTGTTATCAAATATACACAAAATATAATTTGTACAGGACTGGCAGACACTGTAGATTTCGCCCGTAAGGAACTCACGTGAGAAAAAAATCTAAGTAGTCTCACATTCATGCTGCTAATCTGTGACCTTTTGTGAGTTCTTCAGGAGTCAGACATTGAGAGGAATGGATCAAATATTCAGTTGCTATTCTGAATCAATACAAAGCTTGTGTGTTATTGCTGATTCTAAGTATGTTAATGGCTACAAAGGGTCAGTTTCTGCTTCAATGATTTACCTCAAATTAGTGATTCTGCTTTCCCTGGATAATGAATTTAAGTGAAATGTTGACATTTTTAGTAATAACACGGTTGCAATAGAATGGGCTGATGGTTTTTTTCTGAACTGCTGAGAGATCCTATTAAAAAAAATTATATTTTCACAAGAAGTGTCAACATCAGATACTCTTTGGGTGTTTTAAGCGGTGTTTTAAACGAACCTGGACAACCAAATGTCTGCTACTGGGTACTGCTTAGGACCTTACACAGCTGTAGCCATTGCCCTGTGAGAGGCTGTCACTGGATGCTCCTCAGCTGTGGTCAGGACTTCAGGAGTCTCATCCTGGAACTCGTTGGTTACTTCAGCTTCTGTATTAGTCTGCTGTGCTGCTCAGTATCTCTGAAAGTCAAGTTAATAATAAAAATAGATAATTTTTAATATAGGAATAATTATTATTGATAATATTATTGCTTAAGAACTGACTCATCTGTAGCTTCAGCATGTCATTAAGCCTGGCTGAGTTAATTAAGTTATTATCCTTAATACTGAAAAAAAATTCATGCTTAGCTTCTTTTGATTCCTTTATTATTAATTATTGCTTTAAAATGGTTTTTGAAGAATAGAAAAGGACACAAAAATTCTGATATGGAATATCAATGCATTAATAAGTCCATAATTAATAAATTTATGTAGATTGAAAGGTATGACTGAAATAATGTCTATTTAAAGTGGAAATCCCAATTAAAATAGAGATGCCAATGTACATTATTTTGGTGAATTTATTCTTTTCTATAACACTTGATGTTTCTAAGTTTTATATTAATGCCATATAGATGGAGCAAAAAAACATCCTTTCTGAAACGATCATAATTTAAACAGACATTCTTACCCCCCAAACTGAAAATTTTATCGATAATGTGACAAAACGTCATCTTAACCATGCAATATGTGTTAGATCTGGTTCATCACCCTCTGCATTTTATGGGATAAATTCTCATTTGGTAAATTGAGGTTTCTCTTTGATTTAGCAGTCATGCTGATTTACGTCTGCAGAATCCAGTTTGGTGTTTACTGCAGAATTCTTTAGCTACAGGAAGTGCCATGTGCCTGTCTGGAGAGCTGGTGACCACATTAGTGCTAGGCTGCCTGCAGTCCAATTCTTTGGTGCCCTGTACTCTCCTGCTCCCAGATGCCACTGCACAGTCCAGTTGTTCGGTGCACCAGGGATGCAACAATTGTGGAGCCAGCACTAGAGTCCTTGAGAGGTCCACGAGAATATGAGAAGTCTGCATTTCTTGAAACTTCTCACAAGTACCATGTTTCAGACAGTGTGCCTGAAAAAACAAAAAAGGGAGAGTCAAAGTTCCTCAAACCCATAAAAAGTTAGGCCAGATTTTCAAGACAACTCTGCATTTTGTTTTCAGCTTCTTAGCAGCCCAGAGAAGTTTCTATGTAGATATCAGATATGGAACATTAATTGAGACCCAGCACCTCCCAGCTAGACAGCCTGGAGCAGCTCTGCCCCACAACATGTTTAATTCTATTGAACATTTTTTTTCCGGTGTTATATTCCAAGCATTTTTGGGAATATAAGCTACAGAACTTCCAAAAGCAGATAGTCTGCTTTGAGCTGAACACAGAGCAGCTGCCTGGCTCAGGGGACAGTGCAGTGGAGAGGTAAAGAGTACATTACAAGCAAATAGTGGTATACAAATAGTGAGCCAAAGTAACACAGTTGATACCAGTAACTTGATATTTATGTTGCATGGACACAATGTGACTGATTGGTTGCTTCTGATAATGAAGTGAAAATACAAATCCTTATGCCATGTCTCTTCATTTATTGTGAAAGACAAACATGTCCTTGGCTTTAACCTTACACTGTCATATCTAAAGGCTTCATTTAGGAAAGCTGTTGGGAAGGATATAGAGCAAGTCTGTGAAGAACAGTACTTAAATGTAAGTCTTTCCTTGATCTTTAGGTTTATATGAAAAATGGAAAAAAATTCTTCTGTTTCCTATCTTGTGAGTCACTTACTTAATTTTAAAAGATAGATATTTACTAGAGAATTACAGTGGTTCTTCCAGGCTGAAAATCTTTTGCATTGGGTTTCACACACCTGAATTGTACCAGAGGAAAGCAGACAGGGAGAATTCAAGCAGGTGACTCCAATGAAATATTAATCCCTTCTAACTAAGTGGGAGGGTAGTGGGCTCTTTAAAAGGCAAAAAACACAACCAAAAACATTCTATTGACTTTAGAGTGTTCAGAAGGAACAGGAGTGAGGGAAACTAAAAAAACATGCTGAAGGGGAATTTGTATTAAAAAGCAAAAGCTCTATTAGTAAGGAACTGTGAGAAAGATTAATGTCACAGAGGAGAAAGTATTCCTTAACAAGAGCTATATGTAGTCTAATGTTTGTCTTCCTGGAAGATACTTCACCTGCTGGAGAGGTAAGGCAACTCAAGCAAAGTTTTTTCAGAAATTTTGGTATGGACTATAAAAAACTACTTTTTTTCCCCTGGCTTCTGTTTAAAAGCAGTGTTCAGAGCATCTTTATTACTCTAACTTGTAGGTTGGTACCAGATGCCTGTAAATGTGGAGAAAAAGTTGTTGAAAGAGTTGTGTTCTGGGAAAGATATCTTCTTGAGTATGGTTAAAAAAACAATTTATAGATTTTCTGAAGTGTTTGTTCAAAGTTGCAAGTGGTGAAGGCTGAATGGTAGTAAAACTTTAGCTCATCAAACTAGCTTACTTTACACTATTTTCTGGCTTCTTTTCCATTGTATGGCATCTGTTCTTGATGATGTTCTTCATTCCTTGCTAGCAGATAAGGAGTTAACAATTGGTAGAAGCTATAAATTATCCCACGGGTGGAATGGTGGTTTATTTCTCTTGAAGGAAACGTAATTGTTTGTAAAACTTACTGCAATAGCAAGAGATGTTGCAGGGAGAATTCTTATTTGGCTAAGTAGAGAGCATAGGATCATACTAGTTGAAAAAAACCCCAACGTAACAAAAACAAACATTCCTCGAAATACAAGCTAAGTTTGATTGCCTTTGGTAAAGCTTGGCTTGGGCCAGTCTGCACTGAATATGGAAAATAATACCTGAGCACTGAAAAGTGTGTTAATGTGTACATTTACTGCCAAGGTTGTGCAGCAGTTTATTCCCCTCTGGATGCTCTAAGCTGTGACTGGTGGTGGCCAGAGCGTGCTGTGTTTCAATAAGCTCTGCTTGCAACCTGTTCAGTGATGGCTTCCCATTCATCCAGAGGATTATAGGATTATGAAGATGATAACTTCTCTGTAACAGCCTTCACTCAGCAGAGCTGAGGAAAGACTGAAATGTTGCTTCCTAAAAGGGATAGAATTTTGGTCAACATGTATGGGTTTTTTGCATCAAGTTGTAATTGATGGGAGATAATAAAATTTGACAGGTTAAAAAAAAATTTCTATATGTGAGACCCATTTTTAAATAACAAAATTAAAGAGTTGGGGACAGGGGACTCAAAACTTCACCCTGAAAGGTACGGAACTTTTCCACTTTATACCCAGAAACAAATATTAATTTCTTTGGAAATTAACACAATTGGGAAAAAACCTGCTATAAATTGAAAAAGGAGTAAATCTTAACTGAGTCCAAGGATATCATCATCTGCAGCTTGGTATAAAGTTGTACAGTTCTATTGCACCTTAAATGTTTTCATTTTCTGTCATTGATTTATATAGCTTAAAATAGCTCTTAAACTTACAATATGTAAACATACAGGTACCTATTTGAAATATTCAAAATTAATAGTAATGCGCATAACAGCCCTTACTATCTGTGTGTAGAAGATGTGAGGATTCAGCAATATAATGCTGCACTGAAAAAAAGGTATAAATGAGTGTTGTCTCTTCAGCAGCTTCTTTGCAAAGGGCTCAGGATGATGTTAAGGTCAGAAACCACCACGAAAACATTGCTTTGTCTTTTGATTACTCCATCTAACTTTTGTTATTGTCATATCTCCTTTATTATAAAGAATTTTTACTTTTTTTCCTGTAATCTGGGTGGTTCAGAAGCTGTTGGGTTGATGTAATGCTGAAATGTAACTTACTGCCTCAAACCAATCATCCAAACCACCAGAGAAATCTTAACTGTTTATTTCATGTGCCTATGCTAAGGGATCATAGCTTAGAATTTTCTAGCTCTTATCCTTCTTGGAAGTTCTAGCAATTATGAAAAGTGGTCTGAGTAAATTTCATATAGTATGTAAATCTATACCCAGAATGTACCGTATAATTGGCAAATGTCTTGCAGATGGTTGTTTTATTTTAAAGGGGGGTGTGGTGAGAAGAGAGAGATCATGGTTTTAAATATGCACTTAAATATTTAACAGTCAATATTATAATTTAATACCACAGGGTTGAATCTGCAAAACTTAACAGGAGAAATTTCTTGGTCATACCATGATTGCTTTCACCATCCCCTCTGCACACAAAATTGTTTGCTGCAGAGTTTGTTATTATTTCTTCTTTTCAGGCTGATAACCTGACTGCTGTTTTATACTAATTTTGTCATTTTTTATTTCTGTCTTTATGGTCTAAAGTTTATTCAACCAATGAAGTTGGTTTTGCTACATCACTGGTGCACCTGCATGTCTCCTGTTAATGGTCTGGTTTTATAACACCTTTGCTCTTTGCTAGTATTGGAGGGCACTTCTGCATGTGTTCTTTAAAACTAATCGAAAAAGAGCGAGAGCAGAGGCAAAAGTATAATCTCACCCTCAGCAGTATGAAGTGGAAAGGCAATGCAGGTGTTCATGTCCCCTTACATTGTTTTACTTCTGGCATCATTTGCAAGTGGCGTCTTTTGAAGTTCTGCCTTAACTGTAAATGTTGGCACCAGTTTCTTCCTAACTAAAATTGGATAATTTTGTTTTCTCTCTTAATGTTACTAATTGTTATTATGGGCAGATAATGGTGGATTGTGGTTCAGAATATTATTTTTTTTCCTTATAGAGAATTTTCATTTATGTCACTCATTTGTAATTATTCCTATTGTGCTCCAAAAATTTGCATGAAATGCAGCCTAAATAAAAGTAATGTTTATTCAACCACTTGCAAGGCATTGCTCTTCCCTAGGAGCTGGAGCATCTTCTCTAGTTACAGTAGCTACCCAAATGTGAACTCAAGTGGATTAAAATTCTTGCAAAGTCCTGGCTACAGTGTGGAACAGTAAGTGACAAAATTATGGCAGTCAGTGGGAACTGATAGCTTCATACAGCACACACTGCTTAAATAAATCTTTGGCAGCATTCTGTGTTTTCTCAAATATGCTTGGCACTTTACTGCCTCTGATACACTCATGTCTTGAGAGTGGCAGCTGGAAGAAAATGGAGACCAAATCTCATGCTATACTGTTGAAAGGCATGAACTTGAACTGCAAAACTGAAAAACACAGGATATTCCCGTAGCACTAAAGTAGTTCAACAATTGATTTGGCATTAGAACTGATTGAGAGAAATATTTCTATTGTCGGATATTCTGAACTAAAAGGTAGAAGACTCACAGCAAGAACCATCTTAGCATAGGATCAAGGCTCTGCAAAAACTCTTCAGCTCTCCCAGGGCGTATGGAAGGCAGTTATGGGATACATCCTTTTCCTTCTCTGGTAGCACTCTCACTAAATCATCATCTATATATTAATGTATAGTTCAGATTGCTAGAAGAGAATATTGTATTTGATTCTAATAGCTTTAGTTCAAAAGATTTGTCCATCAGACAGATGATGGTCTGGGCATTTTCTACTGAGAACTTGAATGGAAAGATGTTATGGCCCCAGGCTTAATATCTGTTCCCTGGGATGTAGGGGACCCTGGCAGTATTTAGCTTTAGCTAACCTACTGCTCCAGCAGGTTTTTCAGAGGAATTCTACATGACTTTGTTTTAATATTAAAATGATAAATATTTTGCCTTAAGTTAAAAGATATTTGCATTATATCTTATGCACTTATGTCAATGAAACAAATTTTTTGTAGGCCTCTGGTATTTTTCTTCCAAACAAGAAAATGCTTTCATGGGTATCTGAATAACAGTTTAAATAAAATGAAACATGTTTGGCTTACTCTATAACACTTTATTCACCATGACAACCAGTACATTTCTGTTTTATTGCACCAGACCTTTTTTAACCTCTATTCATCATAAAATTGTTCAAAAATGAGTTTGTATATATATCTAATATATATATACATACACACTGAAGGTTTTTTTTAATATTCTTTAGTAACAAAGTACATTCTTGTGGGCATCCAGATATGTAAGCCCAAACCAGTACACACTTAGAGCAAGCTTTACAGGATGCTTGTCTAATGAAATGGAAGGTTATTAAGATTCAAGGAAAGTTAGAGAAACTTACCAGCTGACCTGTAGAGACGTGGAAATTAGCTTGTCAAAACCTGTTGTGAGACTTGGCATTTAAATAACTTCAGTGAAATAACTTCAGTGCCTCCTGTCAGGTGTTAGAGGAAAGCTACTTCTTGAAAGGTGAGTGCAAAGGCACTGAGACTTGGAGCACAGCATGGCATGCCAATGTGATTTGTTTGGTTACAGAAATGAGAACTAGTCCTTCTCCTGAATGAATTACCTGCCTTTTTCTGGATTGAAACCTACTGGTAAAGATTAATCATTTAACACTGAAAACATATATCAGGTGAATATCTACCCTACGGAGGCTTATCAAAAACAGTTAAGCTATGTCTCATAAGTCCTAAGTATCTACAATATTGATGCAATATCAAAAACAGTGTTGTGAGATGATTTTATATATGCTTTGAAGGCATATATAGTAGGATTTTTTTTCTGAAACCTGGTTGATATTTTTCCTTTCTTAAGTGGCTTGTCTGCTAATTAAATTAGTTTAATGGTTAGCTAGCACTCATGTTTCTTGTTAGATAAAAAGATGTAAAACTTCCTTCAAATAACAGAGAAAACAACTGCTTTTGCCAAAAGAAGTAAATGCTCACCTTCTCTTTAGGGGCTAATGCTGAGCACAAAATGTCTTTTCCACATGAGAAATCACAATAGTGCAGAGGGACACCAGTCCTTTAGAACCCAGCTGGAACATTAGGAGAGAGGGTTATTTACTTATGATCCCAGGGTCAGTAATAAATGTGTGTCTTAGCAAAATCTTCATGGCTGTAAAGTGGCCATAGATCCTGGCAGTGCTCATTTCCCAAGTACCTTAACTAGCAAAACAATTCGAAATAAGACACCTTTCTGTTGGAGACTGCTAGCACTTTGGCCTAAATTAGTGGGATTTTAATAAGTATGTATCCTCAGGTGACACTCTTATGTAATGTGATTTTTAATGCACTGGAGTTGAAGTCTTACAATTTCTTGATATTTCGTTCCTATTGCTTCTCTCAGGAAGTAACATATTTTCCTGCCAGTGAGCTTTTCTCTATATATAGACTGCATTTTCTTTGACATAAACGAATGCTGCTGTTTCTAGTTATGCATTGTGTACCACATTAAGTAATCCATTCCCACTTGGAAGTTAACAGCCTAAAGATATGTTATGCCTGATATATAATTCATTCTTAGTCATCACTTACCCAAATAAGTAGCTTGTGGTGTTTTTCTGTTTTCCTTTTTTCAAATCCTTTATTCCTCTGAAAAAAATGTTGTTTTTTATTTTCCAGCTTACTTAATTTTATTTTTCCTCTAAACTTCCTCTAGTTTTACTGTGTCTTTCTTTTCATATATTGCCAAAAGTAATTGAAATGTCTTCCAGAGTTATTTTGGAGACTATTCTTTGATTTGTGATAGGCAATGTGAAATAATCTTTTTCCCTTTGTTTGGAGGCATATTACATGGCACACAGATGCTAAATTTGCTGTCTGTCATTACTTGTAGACTTTGATCTTGCAATATGTCTGCTTTTACTGAATATAGACACTGAAAATTATTTCCCTTTCAGGGTTATTAAGTTACATTTTTCTGTAGTGACTCTCACTTATGTATTTCTTTACTTTAGAGGCATCATTGCAGCTCCATACAAAGGCATAAAGCCAGATATTTTTTTGAATGGTCAATATGTTTATCCTTCCTTTAGGATACTTGAAGTTTAAGGTGGAAGCTGAGTTATTGTTTTGGCTTTACCTGCGGGGAAACTGAAGATGCAATTCAATGATATGAAAATTAGCAGAGTGTTTTTGTTTGGGTTTTATTCACAGATTATCTAATTTTTTTTTCCCAGCATATGAAATTCCAAAATATTCCTTTTATTTCAGATACTACAGATTTCCCTTCAAAAATATTTTAGAAGTTCCCATTTTTTGATTTAATAAATAACTAATATCAAGGATGATTATTTACTCTGTAAAGTGGGTTTTTTTTGAATCTTAATGTGAAAACTGCAAAGACAAAAGATACCATGAGCTGAGGTGTATTTGACTTTAAAACAATGAGATTTCTTTACACAGTATATGAAAACAATAATGATTCTAAAAATCTATTAAAATATTGAGACATTAACACTGAACGGCAGTGGCTCTGGTTGGCAAAACACTGACACCATGCATTTGATATTTTGTACCCTACAGCTATTTCCCTCTTCCACATGTCTCAGCAATGTTATTATTACTAATGTTAGGAAGAATGAGATGCATATGAGGATTCAAAAGTTCTTTTGTGTTAGCAATTTACATTACAAGAAATCATTTGAGACTTACTGAAAGGATTATTTTGTATCAGATTGGATCAGTTATGTATATTACCACAACCAGTAAAAAACAATCATTACATTTACACCTTTATAAACTGGGTGCTTTAAGTGAGGCAGTTACCTTGGTTCACTCACGGTTTTTTCCAGGACTTTCTTCACTGATTGTTCATTATTAAGTGCACTAAATAAGTGAGCAATTGTGTGATCTCCGGTCAATAAACATTACTAATTTAAGTTCATGAAGAGTCACAGATCTTCAGCTGATGAGGTGCAGCTGTGTGAAGGGTCAAAAGTTTCTAATTGTCTGGTGAAATTTTTCTGGAACTGGACCTCTGAAGGAAGTTATCACTGTGATAGGTTGCTTATGTTTATGTGTGAAAATCCAACAAATTATCGGGTTTCTTCTGCCTGATAATAATGCTATCAGAGCCTATCAGGTTATCTTGAATGCTAAGCCTGATAACAGTAATTACTCACGATCCAAAAATATTTGGAGGGTCATGCTGCATAATAATGGGCTTTTTCCTAGTCTTTCCTTCTAAACATATTAATAGGTGGTTTGTGCATTTTAGAACATGAGGAGGTTCTCAGCATTCCAGAAAACCCAGTATGTTTTTTTTCTGATATCTCATATTCAGCGTATAAGTAAAACTTTATTTTTTCATGCAGTCTCACTGCAAAAACCCTTGTTACGCTCACTGAACTAAGTCTTTAAAACCTTTAAAGTGTTGAAAAGAAACTTTTGCACTAGGAAAGAAATTACTCAGGTCTCAAATCTCTTTGTACACCTGTGTTCTACTCCTCAGGCCTAATTAATTCTCTTTCTGAAGCTGAAAAATTCACTGTTATACTAAAATTAAAGAGCAAAATAAAGTGGGTTCCTCATTATATTAACAAGGAAAGACTTGTAACTTAGATCAGCGTGACCTTACAAATTTGAGTTACACCTATACAGGTTAACACTATTTGTAAAAATTATCTTCTTATCTGGCACTCCATTTTCATTGTGAAAGTCCTTGTGCAAATAAGTGCCATCAAAGCAAACAGGTGTAAACTGTTTTCCTGCTTATTTATTATGTCTGCAAAAGGAGGGGTGAAAGGCAATGGAAAACAAGACTTTCATATCTGCTTTTTCTATAGAAGTATTACTATTGTGGGGAAGATAAATAAGAGAAAGATTACTCCTTTTACCTCCAGTTGCTTTACTTGACTGTTGTTTTGCAGACAGAATCTTAAAACAATGTGTTGGTTTGTTGGATTTTTTTTTTTTTAATGGAAGTCATGTTTCTTCTGTAGAATCCACTGCAAAATATATTCTACCAGGGGGGAAAAAAATGTTTGAGTCCTTCTGCAAATTCATACAAAATAAGTTCACCTGTGGCTACAAAACCATGATCTGAATATATCTTCCATCTCAGGAATTGCTGCACAATCAATGCACACAGAGAATATACCGGAGATGAATCACTCCTTTATTGCCTTGTTATTTAAGCTCTTCACCATGTATTATTGATTCAGGTGAAAACTAGGGCTCACTTTTTTTTCTTACAATTTCTATGTTCATTTCAGTATAAATACAAAGTCATCTAGCTACGTTGTGGTGATGAAATGGTATTAATCCATAAATTTGAAAAGAAATTAAGAATGGGAGTGCTGAGCTATCGAGTAGTATATGGTTGAAAAAGCGTGAAAGATGACTAATAGTGGCAACTGTGTCACACCATCTATGTGACATTTTAAAGGTGTCTAAGGAACTACAATTTAAACCTGGTGTCCATATTGGCCAAATAAGTAGAACTAGTGGACATGGAGATGAGTACAAAAAAAGGGGAGAGTTGGCAAATCTTGAGAAGTGAAGTCCTGACTCAGAGAAAATCCATTTACATTCTGTGAGCTCTTCGTAAGGAAGTGGACATGGAAGATCCAGTTGAGGTAGTCTGACTGGAGTGCTAAAATATATTCTACAAAGTTCTTCCCAACAGAATCTTTAGCTGAGTTGTCACAAGACCAGAAAAGTCAAGTGGTCAAAGGATTGGACAAAGAAGCATCAGCACAGTGTAAAAAACTAAAGACCAGTTTTGATGGGGTGGAAGGTTCTCAGCAGAGAGCCATTGTCACCTGTGTTAAAAGGTAGGACTGACAAAGAATATAGGAAAGAAAAAATCTTTCATGGTGAAGTAGAGAAGGAAGAAATGTTTCTTTTCCCTGTAAGACTGGGAGTTCTCAAATAAAATAATGGGTAGTAGATTCAGAATAAAATTAAATTCTACTTCTTGCAATGCGCAGTTGAACAGTAGAAATTTGTTACACTGAGCCACTGCTGAGGAGGAGAGCACCAGTGGACCTTTGACCCACTGGCAAAGCTCTTCTTTAGTAGAATGAAGAATAACAGCACACAGAGATAGGGAGGGGGAAATTACTAATTATCAATTTCCTAATTTTATCAGAAGGAGGCATCCCTTAAAACTCCTTGTATTCGGAGATATA
Source organism: Atrichornis clamosus (assembly GCA_013400975.1). NCBI lineage: Eukaryota > Metazoa > Chordata > Aves > Passeriformes > Menuridae > Atrichornis > Atrichornis clamosus. Next base: position 140,547 of record WBMZ01010822.1, read on the forward strand.
TATCTGCTATCATAAACTTTCAAAGCCTAAGATATGGATCAGATTTATCTTTTTTTTGGCACTGTAAAGATATCAGAGTGGTTTATCTTTAGAAATAATCACTTTTCATGGCCAAACACTGCTTGATTCTTGAAAATTTGCACTTTGCTTCCTTTCTTGTGTACTCTATTATGTTCTTTTAAGTTAATGCTTATTCTCTTCAAGGCTCTCTGAGACTTGGATTTCTTTGCCAAAGTGTAATTCCTTTTGCTATAGATGCAGAGATTGTCTTTACATCACCTCATAAAATTTTCAGTCCCCTCTTCATTAAGAGGGGAGACAAGGCCCCTCTTTGGGATAGGTTTGCTTCTTTGTGAGGATGTTTTCCGAGTGTATCTCATCTCAAGTTTAGCAATAATGCACAAAGCATTTCTGTTGTACCTAATTTGAACTTAACCGTGAGGAAACCTGAAGGCAGATGTCAGGCATACACAGATGTCATAAATAGTTTGGCTTTATGCTAAGATACACCTCTCTGATTTCAGCACCATATACTGCAGCTTCTTTACATCAAGTTCACTGTGATGTGCTTACATCAGCCTCCCTATCTATTTGCTCTTTGATATACTGTTAACCCTAAGGTTAACAGAGGAAACAGCAGAATGTGTATTAGCAAACTGTCAACTTTGTTAACTAAAGGGCTACTGCTGTGTGCTTAAATTTGTAATAACTAACCCTGCTCAGAGAGGTTAATTTTCAGGTTATGTATTCAATACAAAGCTAGTTTGTGTACAGCACTAGTCTAAGAAGGCTTCTTAAGATTCAATTGAAGATCTGTTTCAGCTAATTAGTGACTATATTTGCCTGGTTATTTCCATTGTAGAATATATGCTTCCTGTATTGAATCCCACAAATCCATTTTTAGCTAAGGAATCTGAGGCTATTCAGAAGAAAGCTGTTGACCTTGTTACAGATAGTTGGGCTAACTCAGTGCAATTACTCAAATCTACCTGTGTTGCAATTAATTATTTCCTGAGGTTATATAGTAACCTGAGCAGTGTAACTAAAATTTATTTTCCAGTAATTGATATTGATCTAAACTCATGTATTTTCATATACTGTATTGTTATAACACGGGCCTTAGAAGAATCTGAGTTATATCTTACTAGCTGTTTTTTAAAGATTTTTAATTCATTTGACCAGTATTGAGTGTAAAAAAGTATTGCTTGACACTGTTTATTTTTCTAATTATGTTCACCTTTGGAACCTGTTAAACTATTATTTACTGTGTCCCAATTCTAAGTACACAATTCCATTAAGTGCTTGGAAAGATTTTGGTTAAATCTGACTACATGCTTGCAACTAGCCAAGATTGTAACAAAGTATTTGGGGTTTCGGTGGTGTTTTTTTAAGGCCTAGCCAATATTGACGTGAGAACAGAGACAGGTTTCTCTCCTAAAATGTATATCTAAAAGTTATCATTGCCTTAAGTATAAAAAAGATACATATCTAAATAATTTAAATGTTTCCAAGTTGTAAAATATTTAGGTGACTTAGGCAAGCTCTCGTATCCTGAAGCAGTTGATGCTGTTTTAATGTTGTAGAAGAAGATTGGAACCACATAATGCTACTGTAAGTGCAGTCACTGTATCTGACCGTCCTAAAACTAATCCAGTTCTCCATCTTCCCATCTGCTTTGCTCCATTCCTTTGCTGCAGGTGCAAATGACAAGTTTTAGCATATGGCACTGACCTGCAGTTATCACACAATGCTTTGAGGTTAATCAGCCACTGAAAATTGATGGTGGCTACTACGTTAAACTGTGTGGCTGCTCTGTAAAACTCATTGCTTCCAGAAGAGCAGTGTAACAATGGAAAATTTGAGGTTCAAGGAGACTAAAGTACACCTGGAAAATACCAATATAGCAGATAAATTTTAATTAGGGTTTTAAACTTTGAGATAATTGTGTTTAAGAAAGTAATTTTTTCTCTACTAAAACTTTTTACCTTAACATCTTAACAGAATTGTTACAAACACGCAGAGTGTGAATCAAGGTACTATTTGTCCTTTGTTGAGAAAATATGCTCCTGCGTATAAAAACAGTGCAAGCTGTCAAGTGACAAATGCTGCCATTTGTCTCCTTAGCACCTGGCTAATGATCCATGACAGAAATATCAGAGCTGAGTGATAACTGTTCAGTGATGGAATCAGGCGTCAGGGCACAGATTTTACACCAAGGGCTTCAGTGATGTGTTTCAGCCGCTTTGCTGTTGGAGACTAACACTGAAAGGGTTTTTCCTGTCCAAATAAATTTGTCTGGGTGGCAGAAACAATTTACAATGCTCTAAACGTGTTGTCTGGGCTATTATTTGTAAGATCTAACTGTGGAATATTCAACATAAATAACATTCTGAAAGCGTCATTAGGAATGTGTCTGATCTAAACCTGTCTATAAAACTATGTGATTGATAGAGTGGGGTTTTCTGCACACTCTTCTGTCAGGCAAGATAACCAGATAAGACTCATCATGATTTCAAGATACCTCTGATAGCACGTTTGCTTCGCTTTCTACCTAAGTTCTTGTCACCTCTCAGGAGCTAATAAAGTTTGTAACTAAAAGTTTAATTTTAGAAGAACAGACTCTGCCAAGGGATTAGAAAATTCCTGTCTCGATAAAGGTAGTAACTTCTGTGAGGCTTTAGCACTTCAGAGGTAGGGAGTTATGGTCCTGTTCTTCAGATTTGGAGTTTAATTAATCCTGGGTGAACTATTAGGCAGTTCCAAGGGGCTTATCTAACAAAATATGGTAGGAGGTGTAAAAACCTATCTTGTTCTACTTTAAACTTTAACTTAAAATTCAACTAAAGTTCTCATGCTCATCTATAAAACCGGCATGTTTTCACCCAATAGTAGTGGTACTACAAGGTTGTGAATTGATTCTGGTGCATCTAAGATTTGGATTTGGGAGAAGGTGGTGGTAGGGGTGGGAAGTGAGGAATGGGCAGACTCTGCAGACTCCTGATTTTGAATCTTTTTTTGACTTTTTAAGCACAGACTAGGGTTTGCATGTACAGAACTCTTTCTTATTCAAGGTTGAATCATTAAAAAAAAAATCCTGCAACAGTTGTAATTTTGTGTTAATTCCTGACACATAGTTAAATTGCCAGTGTCAAACTGAAAAGGACATTAATTATTCAATAGGTATAGTTAAGCTTCCTGCTTCCCTGTCTAGAGTTAAATGTTTTGCTGTTCTTAATGCTTGCTGTCAATTAGGAGAGTGAGGTTGCAGAAATAATGGTGCTGTTAGGATGCCATATTTATTACCTGTAAATACCATATGACTGTGGTGAAATAGCCTCTAAAGTGTTCTGTGTATGAACATTCTTTTTATTCAAATGGTATTTTTGAACAAGAAAAACGAAAAAGCCACACCCAAACAAAAATAAGCCCTCAAGTCCCACCCAGACTTGTCTGTTTTTTTCTAGAATTTAATATATAAACAGTATTTGCCACCAGATTGTGCCACCAGGCCTTTTGTAATGGCAATCCAGCATCTCATCAGACTGCATGGCCAAGTTGCTTGCTCTTGAAGACAGCAAGGGGCATGTTTAAATATGCCAGGCAGACAAGCTTGACCCTTTCAGCCACAATGATTACCTGTTCTCCTGAGATAATGCTGACAAGTGACTGAGTAACAGAGGCCAGAACAGAGAATCAATTCTGTGCTAATGAGCATGCAAGGCTATCAGGAAGGCAAATAGCACACAATTGGCTAGGTTAAAGACAATATTAATCTACTCACGGTGAAAGGAAAGAGTGCTCCTGGCCCTGTGAAATGCGTTGTGCAAGTCAATTTTTGTACATAAGTGTTCTTGTTCTCTATGTCTTGACCACTTTTGCTCTTGAATGTTATGGTGTCCCAGAGTTATTAATTAACAACGTCTGTCTTCCAGACACATCTTGCTGAAGCTCCTGCAGTCCCAATATATAACCTTTTATTGTGTGGACCAGTACGGATGGGCCCCAGGTAGTACTGTCACGTTAGTTCATCAGTTAATAGCTTGGTTGAGAAACATCCCCTTCCATTAATAACGATAGATGAAGCCCCTTTGACCAGCTTCATTTGGACTATAGCTATTTTGGACATTCACTGCTTCTTAGACACTGAAGGAGATCTAGATCCTGTAGACAGACATTCAGATAACTGAGCTTTTTACTTGTTTTATTGTAAAATACCTCAGACTACATTCATCTTATTTGTGATCCCGTTTCACGTACTTGTAGTATTCTCAGAAGCAATTATTACTCTGTCATGACCACACAGAGATGTAAACAGTGTAGGTCCCTCTGGGTGAGGAGCAGGCTGTAGATCAGGCACACTGAGCGAGTCCAGAATGGGGCTCTCCACAAGGGATTGTTTTTTGATGTTTTCTGACGGTGTTTGCAGTCTCTAGTAGAAGATGGTGGATTAGAAAAATTCAGTGCATAATCACAATTCTTGTTTCATTTGCTCTGCTAATCTCCACTCCAAACCGTGCCTCTTACTTTTCTTTGGCAGTGGCCGGTTTCCAGAAATAATCATAACACCTGTCTCTGAACTGTTGGCAGTGCACTCTCACAGTTCACCTGCTTGAGTGACTCATGGCTTCCTTGTAAGGTGAGAAATAACCCTGTTCTCACTAATCATTAGTTAAATCATCTTTTATCTGTGATGAACTTTTACCACCTTGACTGAAGGAACAATGGCTTGATTTAAAACCTAGAAACAGCTTTACAGCTCTGTGTGTAGTCTGGTGCTGTGCACATAACTAATTCCAAAGTGCAGGCTATGAATGCCAAGCAACCAACTGTTATTATCTCTCATAAACTGATGTAATTTGTCTTGCAAACATATCCCATTGTCTCTTAAATATACATTCATGCTAACAAAAGTTGCAATTATCACTGACTGCTTCGGTGGCTTGCAGCCTCAACTATGACTTTAGTACTTGGTCTTGTGTAAAAAGATCTGAGGTAGTGTTTCAGATAGTGCAAAGATTACTTGACAATAATTCAGTTTTCTCTATATGTTCTTTGTTCCCCTGTTATCAGCCCTGCTCAGCTGTGTTAAGCAAAATTATGTATTTAAAAGATATTTCATGGGCTTGATTCCTTTGTGTAGTTTGTTTTTCCAAAACTTCATATAGGTACGCGAAACAACTTGTGAGTTGCTAAAATCATTAGAGAAATCTGTGAAGTAATACTTGCCCTGCATGATATAAATTAATTTACTTGGAACAGGTTAGCTCAGTGTTCCAATAATAGATGTGGGGTCTGAGATGTGGCTGAATTTTGCTGCTCTATCACTACTTTGCAGTGTGAAATGATCAGTAATCTATTCTGGTGTGAAGAGCAGAAGAGGTTCTCTGCCCATGTTTTGCAGAGTCACCTGTGCTTACCTAACATGCTATTTTAAAAGAGATTTAGAGAAACAATGAGGAGAGAAATCCTGTATAAATAAAGCATATAAATGGTGCAAAGGGCAATCTTAGATGCTCTTGGTCTGCCATTTGGGGTCATGAAATAGATTCCTCTCCCTATTGCTTCCCTTTCTGTGCCTTCACTTAGGCCAAGCAACAGTCGAGACACAATTCTCACAATTTTCAGGCAAGTATCACCTGCACCTCTCCAATATTATGCACTTTATCATAAATGTTTCCCTGGAGGCTTATTTAACCCTTTATAGCTGTGCAAACCAAGACCCTATGGACCAAATATAATAAATTCAGTGTCACAGCTTTTCCTCTACTGAGTCAGAAACCTTCCCTCTATGCTGCTGGTGTAGCTATTTTCTAAATTTAACTAGGGTGGATTGAATATCTGACTAAGTTAATCTAAGAAGATCTCCTTCAGGTCCTAGTTTTTAATCTAGTGTTTAGTAGACCTGTATATAAATTTACTTCATTATTTTGACAGAGCAAAGAGAATTAGGAAAGTGGAGCATGTGAAAAGCAGGTGACAACAATTAATGGAGACCAAAAAAAAAGCTCTGGAAATAACTTTTAAACTATTATGCCGTAAGTCTTGGTTAATACATTGCCTTCAGCCATTTTTCTTTAAAGGAATAGGAATAGGAAAAACCTGTTTAATGTTTGTATGGATGTAGCAGTCTTAGTGCAGTCTCTAGTGTTGACTGTTATATTGTGTGAATTGGTTTTGGGGTTGATTGTGCTGCTTTGGGACCTGTGGTATAGGGACAGGATCTAAGGTCAGCTGCTGTGATACAGGAGCTTCTGGCAGATTTTTAATAGGACAGATTTCATTGCTTTGGCTAAAACAGAAGGAAATAAAGTTACTTCATGCTTTAGAAATTTATCTGTTGAATTTAAAGTTAATTATTTGGAGTAATTTATTATTATGTCTCATATATTAAAGAACAGGAAGGGTTAATGGGGAAAGTGGCGATGTGTTGTCATTGTCCTCAACACACCTTCACACCAACAAAGTAATGTGGCTAGTTGCAATAGGAAGACTTGAAATTCAGATAACCCATGGAGTTGATTTATCAGTTTGAAAATTGCCCTCCTCCCAGTGAAGATGTTGAAATACAAATAACACAAACCTCACCAAGAGAATGACTTTCTGTTGGCTGCTAAGAGCCAGCTCTGGTATGGTCCCCCACATACTCACTAAAGGGTTGCAAGCTCTGTGCTCTGTCATGGCCAAAGCTGGAGTGTGGAGGTCAGACGGACTTTCATTAAAGTTTTCATCATTTTTTTGGTCATAGAAAGCAAACAATATTGAATTTAACTCTAAATAAATCCAATATCACCATAATATTATTTTTTAAATTTCAATGCAGAAATAATAAGTACAGTTGCAGATATCTAAGCATCCTAATTTGCATTTCTTTTTTACATAGCTTTTTTTCCAATATAAAAATGTAAAGACCTTAGCCCAAAAACTGCTGAAAGATAACTTTCTTTATAACTAAACTGATTGTTAATATTTCTTTTTCTTCATTATAAATAATTTCTAAAAAAGAGTATTTTCAAAATAAGATATTTGAAAACTCTCTTATTAAACGATGTTCAACTCTAGTTTCTCCCTCCTTTTTTTAGGCTTATACTGCAGTTATGCTTTTAAGTACTCAGCAATAATCCTGATATTCACATTCTTACTCTTTTACTTTGTCTTTCCAGTTAATCCAATGAGTAGAAAAATCCATTATTCCTCATTTCAAGTATTATCACTGCAGGAGACAACCTAAACCAGCGAACTTCAAACATTTTTATAGCCTTAATCTGTGAGAGAATTATACTCCCTGGCTATCCAAATCTTTGTGCACATTTTCCATATTTTGTGGCGAAGGGGATAATGTGCCTCTACCTTAACTATTATGTTCACCGCTAATAAGTTAATGAAGGTGTAGTTTGGGTATTAATGTGCCATAAAAGTGAGGGTTTGTGTGTGTTTCAAAGCTATTTAGACAGGAGATTAAAAATTGTAAAAAGTGAATGAATTAACAGAAGTGCTGACTGAAATGTGGAACTTCTAGATAGTCAAAACACCTTTTTGCACAAGCTGATTTTTTTTTTTTCTGATTTGAAACATTTATTGAAAAAAAGCCTTTCATTGAACATTCTCTTTGGTAAAAGACCTATGGTACTTTCCAATTAAAATGTGCTGCCTGACTGGTGGTGAATGAAATGGAGGTGCCTTCAGCCAGGTTTATTAGGACCTGTAAAATGTAGCAATGTTGAGACTAACTTGCCTTTGACATCTATTTGTTGTATGAAGTCAGCCATTCATTTGGCACCTCTATTTTCAACTATTCCCTAGTTCCATGGAAATATTAGCTGAATTAAAGATACTCCTGTGATGTATTTTAGATTAATCACCATTCTCAGATGTTTTGCAACTCTTTTGACAAAAATAATGTTGCATGCAGAACATCATATTTTTGTTGGAGTGCATCTGTAAGAAGCATATCATGCAGAAAACGGGCATGATAATTATTCAACTCTAATTGGCAGCAGTTAATCCCTAGCTGGAACACTGAGGTTTTATTTTTCACCCAAAGTTTTAAAGCAATTAGATTCACAATAAAAAATAAAAATAAAAGATGGAAGACAGAATATGTGAAGTAAGTTTTCTAGAACTGGACATTTGGCATTCTAGACAGGAATATCAAGGAGATATGGAACTGCCTACAGATATTTTGAGGGTGTTTGCTTGGGTTTTTTTTAAGGAAACAGTAGCTCTCAGAAGCTTTTGCTTTTTAAAGGTAGGTAAAAATATTTGTGGTCTCACAGTAAGAGCAGAACAAAAGTAATTGACTTAAGCATCTGTAAAGAATAAATAATATATTGCTAGGAGCCGTACATCTTGTTTTACTGCTGTATGTATATTTTAGAACCAGCATCATTTGAGACTATAAACATGGACTAGAAAACCAAGGGATACCAAATATATCTGCAGATGATGTAAAATCAGGAGCCAAGGGAATGGCCTGAAATTGCGCCAGTGGATGTTGAGGTGGGATATTAGAAAAAGGTTCTTACCCAGAGGGTGGTTGGGCACCTGGGACAGGGTTCCCAGGGAAGTGGTCACAGCACCAAGCCTGACAGAGCTCAAGTTTGGACAATGCTCTCAGGCACAGGGTGTGACTCTTGGGGTGTCCTGTGCGGGGCCAGGGGTTGGACTTTGATCCTCTTGGATCCCTTCCAACTCAGAATATTCTGTGATTTAGTGAAGTGTTAGTGTACCCTTCTCTTTCTAGAGCAAAGAAAAATCTTTGTTTTGTCTTCTCTGCTATTTATTTGTCCAAGACCTGGGGAAGGAAAGCTCTGATGTCGTATGGGTTTTGCAGTCACAAGGAAAGTTTTAGTTCACTTTTTCCTTTACCAAAGGTCAAACAGACAGAAATGCTACACATCCAGGTTTTTAGCAAGTAGATTTGTATGTGGTGCATTCCAGTAGGGTCTGTTGCCAGTAAGGTGAAATGATTCTTTTTCCAGTAGAACCAAATGAATTGTCTCTCTTGTCTTACCTATTTTTGATCATTAGTACCTGCATGATTCTACCTTCCTTGAAATTTTCACCTTCAAAAAATCAAAAATTTCTTGGGCTCATAGAAGAATTTCAGTTCACATCTGCTCTAAGAAGGATCAAAGTCTCTGTTGCGACCCCACCATCATTTGATATCACTGGGTAGCTTTAAAAAAAGAGGAAGACAGTGATGTAGTAAAATGAGTCATCAGGATGCCTATTTTGCTCATGTGTAATTGTGAGAAGCTCTCTGGGTGTTCATCACCTGTCTGAAATGGATAATTGTATCACAGTAAATTCCCAAAATAGAGAATTTGATCATTTGTGTGTGAGAAAGTCATCCTGTCCTTGGACATCAGGCTCAAAAAAAAAAAAAGAAAAATAACTTCACACTTGGGTTCTTGTGAAGAAAGAATGAACCCAATCTAAAAGATATGAGAGAGAGGAGAGAAGTGCCAGTCGCGTTCATTCTCTACACATCAGATTTCTAAACTAATCTTTGAAGCAACATTTGCTTTTATTCTTTCTGACTTAAGCTAATGGGATGAAAATCACTTCAGAATATACCATTTCTTTTCCAATTTCACATAGTCACAAATCCTTATTAGACAGCCATGACCTTCAACATATCCAGTAAATATTGTTTTTGTCTTTTAAATTTGCCTTACAGTAAACAGTTTGGTGTCACTCAGTACTACATAGAGCATGATGATCAGCTCTTAATTATTTAATAAATGAATATGCTGAATGTGGTCTCCATTTGAATTCAAGTGCTGACCATTTTCAACCTACCTGGAAGGGTAGTTTTGGTAGTCTGTACTTGTCACCTAGATAAAATTCTTATTTGCAAAAGTAGAGATGTAAATAGAGGTGGTTTTGGATGGGGGGAGGGGGGGATGGTTGAAAAATTGATAGTACAACTTGTCCAGAGATAACCATCTGGAGCAGATGTGGGTTGGGGTGTTTCCCTGAGTGTTCCAAGGAGCAGAATTGTCCCAGCTGAGTGACTACATGCTCTGGGATGCCAAACAATTTCTTCTCAATATGTCTTCTTAGACACTCAAATCCTTCTCTTCTGCTGGTTTTAGGTGAGAGCTGGAACTGTTTCCCAAAACAAACCCTTATTCTTTTTATTCAGAAGTAATACTCTGAGCAGTAATCCAATGACAGTGGAGAGAGTTTCAGTGCTGACACAGTCAGCGATGCCATCGAAGCCAGGGGCAATGCAAATGGACTGGAACAGGTGGTTCTGCCTGTTTAAAATTCAGCTGCAGGGAGTCTTTCATAAGTAGAGTGCAGGAGGAATGTAAGTCAAAAGTGCTGAACTTCTGGCACATCCCATAAATTCTTCTAACCAACCCCAGCAAGGCACAGAGAACAGCTTTTCAGTAGGCTGGAAGGACTATCCTGGGGATAGTTTCTTCAAGGTCTTCATTAGAACATGTTGTTTTTCTCAGTCTACCACGTTTATGTATTTAGCATAAACGATTGTGCTTTACTAATGTTTCTCTATTGTGCCACAGACACCTAAATAATCCTTTCTAGAGGCCTGACCCATCAGCCCTTTCCCTCAGAATACTGTCTTAGGGTTTATGTCAGATGTGAAGCAATCCTCAAGACTCTCTTGCTCTCATATTCTGTAATGAGACCTTAATTTCAATGAGAGGTATATTCTGTAAACACTGAAACCTTATTTTTCAGCAACATGTTGTTGAATGTCTACAGGGATATAGCTTTCAGGAATTAGACTGACTGAACTGCTTTAGTAAGGCTTGATTTATATCCCTAAAAAAAGTAATGGTCATTCAAATCACAGACCCATCTGATATGTGTTGTAGGCAACAGCATGGAGTGCAGACAGACTAATTTGGCCAATTGTAAAATGCAAATGCATTAGTTCACTTTTTTCATAAATGAACAAAATTTGTGGGCTGAGGAGTGTAGAGTTTACATTGACGTTGCATAATTAAGTAATCTAATTTTCTGAAAATCAACAGATCCGCCTTGCTTTGCACACTGGAGGAAAAAAAAATAGGAACTGTGGAAGATCTGTGCAAAATAGTTTCAAAGAAAATCTGCAAATTCTTCAAGCTGTTCATGAGTTGGTTTTTAGTGCACTTTGAGATGCTGTATGAATAGCAGGATTGGTTTAGGCTCTAGTCTTGAGACAGCAGCAGAGTCCATGCAGGATTTATTGCCACATTAGAGTAATCAAAGGCACAATTACGCAGGCTGAGAGTAGCAGAGGATCCCACTGTCTATTGAGTAGAGCCAAATGTGGGGAGCATACGAAAGGGATTGCCCAGAAATGTCTGGGAGGTGAACACATGTATTAGCACTGGACATGCATGTGTTGGATCTAGAAGGTTCTGTTCCTCTCCCTCCAAGTTATCTCTGAGGACAATGCAACTAAATATTGCTATAATAGGAGCAAAAGATTGGAAGGAAAGCAAGGGATCACTTTAATTTCCCTTGTGAACCAAATTTCTCAGTTGAAAATAACTGCCTTTCAGATAATATGTTGCAGCTGAGAAGAATTTCAGGACTAACAAAGCTCCTGAATAATGGTGTCTAAGGTGAAATCTCTCTACCTCTCTCTTTCTTTGTGTTCTGCCATGACAGTCATGTTCTGCATTGTCACTGATTTCATTTTTAAAAAAACCCTATTCCCAAGTACTCTGTTCCCTGAAGACAGAAGCTAGTCAAAAGTACCTTATGTTTTGTTACCAGTTAGGGAATTATTGTGTGGTATTTTCTATTATTTCTGAAATATTTAATGACGGCTTAAAAAAAAATGAAAAGGGCATGCAAGCCATTTCTCCAGGACTGTTTTTCCTTGATAAGCCAACAGGATTTTACCGTAAGTTTCTGAATGCCTAATCCTTCCTATTATGTATTATACTCTCTGTATTAGGGATAGAAAAGGAGAAATGCATCCTGTTTGTATTCAGAACACAAATTGCAATGCATAATTAGTAAAGCTCAGTAATGCTGATTATCTTAAATAGCTGTCATGGAATAGAGTGTGTAGTCATCTAAATCTCTGATGCCAAATTCTGGGGTTGTTTTTTATGTTCTTCCAGGCAATGTGGTCGTGTGTAACCTATTCCAACTGGGGAACTTTGTCAGCAGGTGCTTGGATGAGAAGTTATGCAGCATAAGGACATTATTTCAACAGTATTAGAACATAAGTACCTCTTTTGCTCTGTTTTGGATTTATCCAGCTCTTCAGAAAATAAAAAGTTTTCACAGAAAAGAGCACGGATGTAATTTCTTGGGTCACAGTGAATGGCAAGGTCCATTATCCTTGCTCTTGTTGGTTCAAGAAAGGATGAACCAGCAGCGAAAATGAAGATAGAAAAATACAACAAAAAATCAGGTAATTCATCTGGGGGTTTTTTTGTTGTTGTTGTTAGTGACTTTTGGCTTAGAAAACCTTTAATTATGATTTTCAGATTAGTTTGTTGTCTTGATTTATATTAAGGGATTTTCCTACTCTAACAATATTTTTGCCTGCTTTGTTCTGTCAGCCTCATTGATTTTTCACTTCCAGCCCTCCCTAGAGTCCCTAATTTAGGCACAGGATGTACACAGATGCTGTATAGGTGAGCAGAAGTAGGAAATGCTCAACAAACAACAGAATTGCTCCAGTGTTTCAGTCAATGGTAGCGAAAGGTAGCAAAAACAACAACTTCTTAATAAGGCAGGGAGAGCTCAGAGCAGAAATAAAAAGGGAATTTCATTTGGTGGTGAAGGACATGCAGCCTTCCACATTTTGAGAGTAGTGTCTGACATTCCATAATCTCTACTTGGTTGCATCTCAGAGTTCAGTACATCCAAGCACAGGCACAACAGAGATGTCTTCAGCATGTTCTTGGTTTTGCTTGTTTCTGTATGAGTGTGTTTCACCAAAATCTGGCAGAGCAATACAGGATCTTTCATTTCTGATTCTACAGACCTTTGTTTTCAATTATGGTGCATGAAAACCTTTCCTTGGAAATGTTATAGAGGAAAGTAGGTAGTGACAGATAAAAGGATGGGGTAATTTCTGTTGACTATAATGCTTTTCTGGCCTACAAAAGAGATCTCAATATATTAATCAGGCCAAATTGTGTTTTCTATTACAGTAGCAATCTTTTCACTTTTTGTCACTGACATGTTACACCCCTCAGTAGTAGCTCTACACATGGAAAGATTAATATATTGAGAATCACAAAAGGGCAGGACATGTCCTTCATAGACGTCATAAATATATTTCTGATGAAGCCACAATTCTTTCTGGGCACGAAAATTTGTTTGAGGAGTGGGGAGGAAGGTGAAATTGGTAACAATCATGATTTTATTCCTTAAAACATATGCTCAGCCCTCTGTAAGCAGCAGGAGAGTCATAGGCATGCCACAGTGATTGATTGCTTTTGCAGGTCTTGAGCCAAATCAAACCAGGCAGTTACGCATTGACAACACATTAGACAGGGAAACTCTGAATTTTTATTGTGTAAATTTCAAACAAAGCAAATAAATCTGCTGCTGGTTTCATGATAATAAAAATTTTCTAAGCTGTGAGATGTCTGCCTTTTGAATTTTTGTGGGGTTTTTGTTTTCAAGGTATCTCGTTAATGCTTTTGGTAATTTATGTCAATGAAAGTAACTTTAAAAAATTTTGAAATCATAAAACAGTAGGTATTATACAGCATCTGCTTTCAAATTTTAGTATATCATGCTGTACTACAGTGCACTCTAATTTTGTTTATAGCATTTGATTATCATGTCAATTTACATCCAGGGTAGAAGAAATTGGCTGGATATCAAGCAATACATTTTAATAGGTTCACCATCTGCATCATTTGGTATAGCATTCAGTGATTTTTGTCCTGATGTGGCAAACAAGTTATGATTCTTTAGGCACTGCTGATCTCCAGTTCTGCATGACTGAGCTAACTGCATGTTGCTCAGTCCCTCCTGTCTGAGCCACACATTGCAACAACCCCTCAGAGGCAGACATGACATGAAATACCAAAATGCCACAGGTATACTCTGCAAGTGCTGCCATTTCCAAAATCTCTGCTATGTTCAGACGTGGTGGAAGAGAATGTGTGTCACAAACTAGTTGCCTAATCACCATTCATTAGTGGTGCTCAGTGCTTTGCACAGACTGGAAAACAGGGAGAGTTGATAGAAATGATGTACAGTGACCAACAAACCTAAGTAAATGGCTGGGATTGCAGTGCCTGTGTCAGATTGTCTGCACACCTTAAGGTAGAAACAATCACAGTGTTTGAGAGTTAAGCGCACTCCTTGGTGGTGGAGTATGGTCTGAAATCCCTGATGCCCTGCAAGGTGCTGGACCCCCATGTCAGGGTTTGAAGGCAGACAACAGCAGCACAGTCTGATGCTGTGCCTGTAGCAGAGATCCCGAGGATCTCCCTGTGTAGGATGTTTTTGTCTGTTCTGCGCCTGTCCTGGTTGCTTGGTCCTGCCTGCAGGCCCTCCAGGGTGCTTACAGGATGTTGCTGCCAACATAACAGGCAGACAAGGGAGAATCAGCGTCTCTTATCCATGTACTTTCAAATTGTGCCTATCTACTGCCATGACCAGCTGTCATCTTGCAGCTTCCCTTTGTTTGCTGTCAGAGGGGGAGTGGATAGGTTCCTGGAGGAAAAAAAAATATCATTAAACAGCCTGAACTGTAAATCTGTTTATCCAGATTGAAGCAATTCATTTCTTTTAGATAACCCAGCACTGCAAAGACAAAAACTGTTTACAACTCCTCCAGTTATCTATTGTGCTTTTCTTTGTTGTTAAATAGATGCTTGTAAATTCCAACTGAGATGCAGTGAAAGGGTTAGTTTTTGATCTTGTAGCTCTGAAGGGAGTCAAGTGCAAACAATTTCACATGACGAAGAAATTATTCATCAGCATTAATGTTAATAGAGAATAATAATAACATAATTCATTCTCCTAACAAAGATAAATGTCTATGCCACTCAAAAACAACATCAAAGGGATCTGCACAGGTTGATATAACTTCTCAGGATCAGTGTTATTTTTTCTAAGTAGGCACATAAGGAGGTGAGATTCACTAATTTTTTTCAGTTAGATGAGAACTAAACCTTCATTTAAACTTTGTCATATACAATCTGATGTCACTACATAAAGAGCCAAATTCTGCCAGTAGCTTAAACCTATGAGCTTTTCCTGAGGTCTAGAGCCCCTGTAGTTTCTTTATAGAATAACTATATTTCACTGTCATCACAACACCTTGATTGCAAGTTCTTGATAATTAAAAAGTTGTGTGAGCCTGGTCCTGTTAATGACAAAAATCTAGCAAAGGGATTGAATGTTTTGCTAGATTGAGGCTGCTGCTAGTCTTTCCTTTTCTTCCCTGCTGTTTCATACTCTGTCCAAAAGCAGAACTAGGCAGTAATTACTGTCATTTGCTGTGAGACAGGGAAGGGGAGCAGATAAAATTGAGCATGGACATGGCAACAATTTCTTCTCATTATGCTGATGACTGCAATTCAATTTCTATTGCTTGTTCCCCTTGCTCTTACCTTAACTCCTTTGGTTCAGTTTTGAAGCATGAGGGATATGTATTTCAAAAATTGGGGGGGTTTTCTTCAATATTGTTTTGAATTAAGTCTTTCTAGTTTAGCTACTGAAGATGATTTGGGGAATCTTATGCAAGCTGCTAAATTGTAAAGAATTGTTTCTTTTAAACACAATTTGTATTGTGGTAACCTGGACAAGAACCAGCCATTCCCCCTCTGCCCACTGTGATAGGTATAAACCAGGAACCTGTCTAATGAGCTTATAAATGCTCAATAAAAATTCCTCATGAGTAGAATATAAACTGATTTGATATATAAACTGGAATCATTTAATTGTACTAATAAGGATGTAATCACATTTTGTTAGTGTATGAGAGAGATCTTGGTTCAGAGCTGCTTCTGAAATGCTCTATGTCTGTGATACAGCTTTTAGAAAGATGGAAATTATAGTTAATACTCTAAAAATGGCTCAGTTTTGTCAGGCTGGGACACCTTTTTCCACAATTGTTACTTACATTAACTGAACAAACAGTGCTAATCAGTTTGGGCTTCTCGATCCTGCATAAAATATTCCACCTTAGACACCTCACCAGTGCTGACTCTGCCTTCTTTTTTTTTTTTTTTGTTTTTTACTTTTGAAAAGTAATTGCTGCTCCTGGCACTGTTTCCCTGGGGCTAGGCTCCTGCATTTAAATTACTGACTAGCCTAACTCTTGATGGCAGATACTTGCAGGCAGGCACTATAAGCAGTTCAGTTGCTGAGTGCCCTTCTGACACCATTATTTTCCTAGGGATTAAAAAATGCATCAATGGTTCTCATGTAAATAAGGTCTTATTGGCATGTTCTCCCAAATTATAGAAATGTTTTCCCATTTTAAAGATAGAGTTATTTCTTAGATCTTTAAAATCTATCCCATAGAATGATAAGAAAGAGTGTAAGAGAATGGCTATCTTCATGAATTTATGTGCTTCACCTAATTTGCGAATGTTGAAATTTCAGAAAATTATAGTCTCTCATTTCCATACAGAATATTCTCACTCTTTCCTGTTATTCACAAACTTCAGCTTTCAACAATCCCATGGAATAAGCAAAGCAATATAAAATTTGATAGAATCACTATTGCAAGTGTGTTGTAACCTACACCTACACTCTCTTCTGTATCTGTGCTTCATGGTAAAAATGTGTGTCTCTGCTTAGACTGAGGACGCCACAAAAATAAAACTACTCAGAGATTTCTATCTGACAGAATAAGCAATGACATCTATTTGACAGTCAGCTGCTGCACACTGTGATTAAGAGAAAATGCTCATTTCTCATGAGGATGTTGATTATTCTCCAACTTTAGCTCAAATGCCGAATTGCTGATTATATTCTAATGTTCTAAAATGCTTTTTTCCAGGATTTCTGTATTTAGAGATAGTGGCTAGGAGAGGGGGGAAAAAAGCTTTTTTTTTTTTTTATAAAGCAACAATTAGCTGTGATTGTTTACAAAGACACCAGTGAGTTCTTTGGCATTGAGTAACAATTCTTATCTACATAACCTGGTCCTGTCATACTTTGCTGCATAACTCTGTTTGCACTGATTATTTTTGCAGTGTATCTACAAGAGAAACAAAGTGTAATCGTATAATGTAAGAATGCCACCAACATGAAATACCGATCAAAGGAGCACATAAACATGCACTTAAAAAGGTAAAAGACCAGTGAAATAGTACCAAATATGTGACAACACTTTCAGAAGGGTTGGAAAGGTTCTTGCTGAAAGTAAACACCAGGTTATAGTTCTGTGGTCAAAGTTAATTTGGTGGCTTTCTGTTAATTTCCCTGCTCACTTCAATAACATCCAATCCTTGAAGACTTAAAGGAGAAATATTCCAATTTACAGAGAGCCCCCCTCAAAACTGAGTTGCAATGTTAAATGCTACACTGAAGTAAACACATAATTTCCCGTAATAGGCATATGTAGGATTTCTGATCCTTGTTGAGTCAAGTCTTTCACAGATCCCCACCAAACCTGACTTGCATCAAACCCACTGATTAACACAGGTACTTTTAGTTGTGTTTAATTGAATGAAATGCCCTTACTCTTTTGTAGAGCTGCAAATAATTTTAAGAATCATCTTTTATATAAGTGTAAGTTGATTGCAGTGATATATGGCAGATGCACAGACATTTTCAGGCAAAAGAAACTAAGCGAACCCATCAGTGGCTCAAAACTTTGTGAGATCCAGAACCACATTCAATATATAGGAGAAAAGGCGGGGAGAAAGATGAGGCAGAATCAAAAGTCACATTGCAACTTCTGCTCTAGGTCTGAGCTGCAAGTGCAGTGCTGACTTTGAGATGGGCATCTCACATTCCCTTAGACTTGAAAATTTCATCCTACTACTTAATGGTCTGTTTAAAAATTTTATCAGAATAACTTTGTTCATTCAAAACATGGTTGGTGAGTTGGGGTTTTGTGTGGTTTTGATTTGGTTTGGGTTTTTTTATGAGTTGGCAACTGGGAGAGGGGAGCTGTTTCTTCAAGTCTCCCAAAGAAAATGTCTTGTGAGGAATAGAATTGGATCAGGAAGTTGGCACGTGATTGCTATAATTATATATTGCTACATAGTTCCTTCATCTGGGAGATGCTAAATTGGAAATAAACAAACCCTTATTGCTGTAGTTGAGGGAGATTTGGGAGTGGGGGGAGCATTTGGAGGTTTTTGTCTCCTTTTGATGGGCTGGAAATGAGCAATATCTGTCAGCCAAACGAAAACAGAAGGAGGAAAGTCTAATACTGCCAACTCGAAGGGGCCACGGCACTTCAGAAACAATGGCTGGTTTGTACACCTTGTGATGAAAGGGAGGGAAATTGCAACTTGAGACAAATGAAATATGAAATGTTCAGCCTGCCTCTCCTAAGAGCTTCCAAGCCCCACACAATGTTCTCTTTGAGTCCAATGTTATGCTTTAAAGCCTGTACTGTTTCAGGATAGTGATTCACTGCATGTTATCTCTTAATCTCAGGAAGAGTTTAAGTACAGCAGGAAGATACAGAGGATTTTGGTCATCATGGGTTGACATACTTCAAAATGAAATTGATATTGAGGCAGATCACAAAAATAGAGATGGCAGAACAATCAAGGCAGCTCTGCCATATTTAGTGTACTTAGAAGCTTTTGGAAAATCCTAAGACCAACTAAAAAGCCACAAAAGATTAAAAACTCAAGGCACCACTGATGAAAATGGTGAAATTATTGTTTTGGAAATGCTTCTTAAAAATCAACCTGTATTGTCTCTTTCCAGTGATTTCTGCTTAACTTTGAAAGATTCTTCTGCCTTTACTGTAGTAGCTCTTTACCCGTTCCAGAAGGGCAGGCAGTAAGTCAGAGCACTCTGAAGGTGAGGGATATCCTGACTTGCCTGGCTATAGTACTGGCTGTGGAATTTTATTGAATCAAGCTGCTAAGAGCTCATGATTCTTGTTCTGTAGGCTTCTGGTTTGAGAGATCAGAGTCACCATTTCATTTTAGAATGTTGTTGGGCATATCACAGATATTATGCCACGGTAATGTGTCCCCATGGTATGCTTAAACCTGTCATGAATATCCTTCTGCAGTACTATCACACACAACAAAATTTGATTAAAGCATGTTTTCATGTGTTTGTTTCCAAATATGCATTTCCCTTAGTAAGTTGTGCATGGCTCAGTGGTGCTTAATTCCACAAAAAATATTTATCTGGGCAGCAACTGGAACATTATACTCAACTTGCTCTAGGTAACTGAAATAATGGTAAGACATGAATATTGAGATTACATTATTTTACTTTTTTTACCAGTCATAAGCAATACAGATGGGCAGTGGATGTTATGGGAAAGAGTGAACCAGAACAATCCGTGTCATACCGTGGATGGATAAAATAGTATTTGCTTTCTTGTGTGAAACAAACTTGCTCTGTGCCATAACACTGTAAGTGAACAATATTCCATGATACATTTAAAATATTAGACTAGATATAAGAGATAAAAAGAAAACAACATTTATTTAGAATGAATTGCACTTAAGGAAATCTGGCTAGATTTCCATGTCATTTTCTCCAACTCTAAACTTATGGTTTAAAAACAAAACAGAAAAAGGTGTAGCAGACTGTCTGATTAATAAATTGCAATCCATTGCAATGCCTAATTGTCTCCTTAGGAGGTTTGAAGAGACAGTAATGGATGAAGCGTGCTATTCTCTCAGCATGAGGGGGCCTGACTAGAACAGCATCATGGCTTAGAATAAACAAACCTTCACTATAAGTGAACAAGGACCAAAGTCTTAAACCACAAATGTGCAGTTGATTTTCTTGTTTGAATTAGGCAAAGCCAAGAGTGTGGTGTTTGTATATAGATAATTGAAACAGTGGTTTAGAGAGAGGTGTCTTCAAAATTCTCTCAAAATCCCAGTAGAAATTATTTTTCTGTACTATATATGAGGGGGAAATAATTGTGAAGTGTTAGGGAGTCCTGTTTGAAGTTTGACATATGCAGTAAGTGGTTTCTAGTTCCCTGTGGTACAGATGGAACTGTTAAAAGAGTCTAAACTCATGGTCCAAGTGAAAATGTCATCAGGTTTTTAGGGTCATTCATTATATGCCTACTCTATAGGAAAAAGAAATCTAAAAATTTATCTGCTTTTGTTAAATACAACTGGCTTTACCAAGGCTTTCTCTTCTCTCCCCTTCCCAGCACACCAAAAGGGGAATTTGAGCTCTGCTTTTCCTGTGTCATTTAAACTTACCTGGTTCAGTTTGCTTTTTTTGGTAGTTTAGGAGTAGATGTGGGAGTCCTCTTGTGATTCCGACTCTCATTTGCCAACAGACAAAATAGAAGTATCTGAGAGTTCCTTGTAGAGCACTCCTTGAAGCAGTTTTTGAAGGCTGCTGCTGAATGGGATGTGTCTTGTCAGGCTTCTGCATGAGACAGTTGAGTGAGATATAACATTGGACTTTGCAGGATGAAAGACTAAGAGACTTATAGAACATAATAAAAATCAGGGATGTAAGGAGAGTGAAAAGGCAGGTTAGGGAGTTGGTAAGAAGCAGAAAATTTATGTGCTCAGTCAGAGAGAGAAATGGGAACAGAAGAGAAGCAACACTTTTGTGAGTAAACGAGGCCTTGATCTGATCAGCTGTAGGCAGATTTGTTTTCTGCATCTCAAGAAGGATGTGATGGAGGTAGAAAAAGTGCAGAGAATGGCAACTGAAATGTGTAAAGATGTGGACGCTGTCTTATGAGGAAACTAAAAACTAAAAAGCTGGGACTATGCAGTCTGGAGAAGAAAAAAGGCTGAAGTAGAGGACACAGCCAAGATTTGCAAAATCATGAAAATAAAGTGAATGAAAAACTGGTGTTCACCAAGTCCCTTTTTGCTAGAACAAAGATGAACTGGTTGGACTGATGGGAGACTGGTTTAAAACAAAAGATATACTTTTCTGTTAAGATGTTCATTAATTTAGTGGAATTTTTTGCCACTACAAGCTGAGGATGATAGATGAACAGTATTAGAAAGCAGTAGAAGGAATTGGATAAATTTCTTCTGTAAAAGGAATAAATTAGTGATTGCTCATCAAAAGGAACTAGCAGCAATGTGTGCTCTAGATCCACTAATGCAGCAGGAATGGATGCTGGGGAACAACGAGGCCAGTGGACTGTACTAAAGGGAAAATCCTGTTTGTACTCCCTAATACTGACCTGTGTGGCACTGTCCAGAGCAGAGCACAACACTGAGCAATGTCTCACTCAATGGGCCATTCCTTATGTTCTTATAGAAGAAAGTGTGTTTTAATTTCTCATAAAAGGTAACTGTGAACCACGAAAGTTTTCTTGCCTAGTTAACTTTGAATGGGAATGTATGTTTTGACACATGTTCTCCTTTACATCAGAGCCTGGTCATTAGGTCTGTTTCAGATTTTGTTCTTTCACTTCAACTTATCTCCTTGTTTCAAAATTCTAAAGAGTTCACCCTGAGTTTTTTGATTTTATAACTTCCTCGAAAAATTCCACAAGAGTCTGCAGTGATTTTGTAAGTATTTTACAGCAAGTTGAACACTTGTGGCACTTTAAATCTGCAGGGATATTTATGGACTAAAATTACATTTAAAACAGAAGAGATTATGTTTTTTTATCCCAACGGGGGTTCCAAGCCTGTACAAGCATGCCCTGCGCCCAGTGCTAGCAGAAGATGCTGAAGTGCTGTTATATGAGGCAGAATATGATAAAAACCAAAGAAAATAAGTCAACGTAGGTTTCCAAAAAAAAGTCTTACTTCAAAGAAGTAATGATCCTAATCATTATTTACTCTGAGTAGATGGAGCACATAAACTGTTCTTGCTGTTTCCCAGACAAAAACAAAATTTAAAAAATACTAAAACCCTAGAGGTACACAAAGAAAGCAAATAATGGCAAGAGTTAAATTTCTTTACAATTTCCTGAAAAGTGTTGATATCTCTGACAGGCAATGAATTGCCTGTCACTATCTTGCCATTTGTAGAGTTTTTGCTTTTCATAACCAACTTCTCCTTGAGCATCTTCTGTTTGCTCAGACACCAACTATTTAAACTTTCAACCATTCATCAGGAGGTTTGCCATGTTCACTTTATGAATGCCCAAGTGCCCTTACTACGTAACAAAGAAAAAAAAGCTTTTGTAAGGATCTGTTAACAGATTACTTGTTTTTTTCTGATCTAACACTCGCTGTGTTATCTTGTCAGAACAGCTTTATGCTCTATTCGATACGCTTTCCATTCAAGATACACAAAGGATCCTGCAAATCTATATATATATACTGCCTCCATTGCAGCTTTCCCTGCCCCATTCTCTGTCTCTTCCAGAGACTCCCTTTAAACTTTTCCCCTTACCCCGACTCACAATTTTTAATCTGAAACCTTGAAAGGCAAAATATTCCAGCTAAAAAATTGGTGGCTCTGTGCCCAGTTGTCATCTAATTCTTCTGCTCTCCTGGCAGTGCTGTCCTCTGCCAGAAGGTCACACTTCTCCCAACTCCTCTGCTCATTGTAGTGAGAGGGAAGGGAGACAGAACGATTATGGAGAAGGCTTTCTGGAAATAACTGCTCAATAAATTTAGTCAAGTGCTAAATTTATAGGAGAGGAGGAGGGAGTGTTGGATTTTATTGCTTCCTCTCAATAGAGACAACAGTAGGTTTGAGCTTTGAAAATTTTATTCTACATAGCTTTGCATTTAGTTTGGGCCAAAACTACATTTTCAGACTTTGCCAGCATTGATGTAAATTTTGCTTCTTTCCAGGGAAGGGAAGAAAGTTCCCCCCCTTAGATACACTTTTGTCCATTAAACTAGGGAGGTATTGTCTGACTGAAAGTAGAGACTCAGCTGAATTCCCCAGAAGCAGTGTTTCTATATCCTGAGGAAATCTCTCATGGCCAGTATAAATAAAAAGTCACAAATATATTTAACTTTTTGAACAAATCTCTACATGGTATATTTTTTACTTCTCTCTCAATCCTAAATATGAAAAAAAAAATCACTAAAAAAAGCAGCAGAATAATGCATGTTTGTGCCAAACTTGTGATCTCAGCAATCTGGGACTGTGTAGTGAAATGTGTCCTGGCAGGCACCCAAGGAGTGCACCCTACAGAAAACTCTGATAAATGTTTTAACCACAGTTTTCAGATTATCAATACACGGCATCTAAGCTCAAAGCAGATATCTGTGTGCACTTTCACAGATAACCCTTGATGTATAAATGAGCTCTGTTGTTCATTTGCATGTTTCACTTTGTATTTCATTTTTGCAGAATATCTATTGCCTGTATTTCTAATAACAGTTTTTCCTATCTTTTTAGAGGATATAAATTGTGAAATAAACTATGGGGTTTAATCATTTGGTTTTTACTTTGCTAGTATTTGAAACCAGTTTATAAATGTCTAAGCAGGTGTTAGGAATTCCTGGAAAGAAAATAATTCATAGCTTTCCAAGGTACTGTTATACAATATAAGATGTAAAAACAGAAGAAAAGAGCATATGCATTGATCCTAATTTCAAATAAAACTATAAGAGGAATAAGTTAATGCAAAAACTACCTTCAAGCAGAATTACAGAATACAGCAAAATGAAATATCAATAAGTTAGATGTTAATGAGGAGATATGTGAAACTAGGCATGGATGCATTTAATGAAGATAAAAATATGAACAGAGGAGAAAACAGCAAAATTTTAATGAGATCTTGGGAAGCAGGTGAAAGAGAAGAGGGGACTAAGGAGATGGTAAAAGTTTTTTCGGAAAAATTAAGTGGAAAATATTTTTATTTCTTCAATTCAACAAAAAGAAAGAAAATAGAATTTAGCAGACATTAAATCTATTAATTGACTTTAAAAAGAGGTAGATGGGTGTAAAGTGACTTTTCACAGACACTGATGTCAATGAGCTGGGATATGCAGCTTTTGTTGTTCCCACAGACACTGGTTTGAAAGGAGCTGAAATGGGACAGATTCACACCGAGCATAGGAAAAACAGACTTTATGGACTTGCAAGTAATGAACTGCATTGAGGATGTTTAGGATGAGTTCAGCGAATTGTCTCTGAGTTCCCATTGTGATGGATATGACTATTATCCTTGCCAGCTTAGACAGGAGTAAAAGTTTGCTAATGCCTGGAAATGCTGAACAGCTACAAGTTATGAAAACCAACAGTGACGCTCAGGATTGCGTGGGACTCTGAAAAACGATGACAGAAGATATTAAATGATCATTTAATACTCTGAAGAGGTCGTTAAAAAGCAATAGAGATGCTAAACAGAACTTGGATTTCTGCCTCTCCCCTCTCTTCCCATACTATGAGATGACAGAGGCTTTTAAGGCCAGAAATTATGATGAGCAGATGCTTTAAATGATACTTTTACAAAGATGTGTGAAGAAATAGATCTTCCCAATCCTACTAATCTGAACTACTTTACATCTACCCACACATCAGAACTGTGATTAACCCTGCACCACCCCAAACCTCTTCCTTGTTCCAACTGCCCCCGCTTACTGCAAAGCACAGGGTGATGTTTGTTTTTTTAAATAACAAAGCAAAGGCAGAAAAAGCATTAAGAAGGATAGATAGTTCCATAAACTGTCATAACCTGTTGAAAAGATTGACTCTGAACTGAAAATACAGACAGCTCCTCTACCATCTGTTATACCTGGAGATATCTGGCGTGTAGCTACAGCAGCGTCAGGTGGGAAAACTACAGGAGACATTCTAAGGTCATAGGTATGGTAAAAACAGAAAGGATGCTGTGTAGGTGTTAGATGCCAAAAACGGTTTCCTGATAAATACCAGTTTGATGGGGGAGAAATATAGGGACTCCCATAATGCTAAAAGGGAAATACCAATAGTTGTGAGTAACCACAGAGAGAATAAGAAGGAGAAGTGAGCTGGAGGCTCTAAGGTGATGCAGGGACAGCTGCCAGCTGCAGGTGTGTTGACAAGTGAGGAGGCTGACTCCTGCAATACAAACAGAGTTCTAAACACCTTCCAGGAGGCATTTGTAGGAATTTAAAGGTCTACAAATCTCTGGTGACTTGGGCTTGGCATCTACTCATTAATGACATCCTACCAAATAATTTAGCCACAAGACAGCCAATGACTTTTGTCACTGAGTGGGCATTCTTAAAAACTTAACTATTGCCTCTATTTTAATCTACTGCTATGAAGAGCAAACTTTGTATTTGTTTAGAAGGTACTCTAGCAAACACTGGCTTGCTTTACTTACATGCTTAGGTTTGGGATGTCTTTTTCATAAACTTCAGACCAGATCCCTGCGTATGAGTAAAGGAAAAGTCATCACTGTATGCCTGATAGTTTAAGATATTGAATTGCATACAAGATCTGTCTAACAGGAAAAAAAGCCTTATTTTTATAATGAGTTCATCAAAGGTTAAAATCAACTATTTCTATTCAGTTGTAATAACAGAGGAAGGTGAATTCTGGAACATAAAATAGGGGGGAAAGTATTGTAAAGCAGAACTAGAAAATAGAAAAGATGGCAAGGGGGAGATATTCATTTAGTTGAGTATATTTCTGACTAATAATTACAGTTGAAAGGCCAAAGAACGTGTACTCCTTATGGTCTCTATGCTTGGAGAGGATATGAAAGTATTTGGAATTTGACTTGATGAGTAATTTCTAAATGCAAATCTGTAGTGGTAGAAGCTCTCAAATTAGAGTGAGGTCAGCTGGGCTCCACTAATTCACACCAACTGTGAAGCACATTCAAATTAGTTTCTGTCAGCTGTGAACCTGGGTAAAAGCTCATTTTGCTGACAGAAATCTCTATGGAAAGGCCCCACAAGTCAGCAACAGACAGGTAGTAAGTAAACTCTTTTGATCTAGTTATGACATAATTCAAGGAACCTGGACTTATTCCTGCAAACCATGTATGTTAAGAAAATACCCAAGAAGATTTAATGCATGACTCTGTAAATTTCATTACAGTATTCCTGAGCAGGCAGTTAAATTTTGCATCATTAGAAAATTGAAAAGCAATATCTACCATTACACTAAAGACAAATAGGGCTTAGAGGCTGTGTTCCTGACAGGAAGGAAATCCATGGTGAGTAGTACTAATGACTTGATGATTTTTACAATGGCCTTGGACTCTCTCTGTACATGTTATGTTTTGGAACGCAGTTGCTATCTAACTAGGATTTTATGAAAATATCACCTGAGGCAATAACTAGGAATATAGAACTGTATTAACATCCTTTTGTTATTTTGAAAGATATATTGGAGAAAAATCCTGGATTCCTCTATCTTCACTATCACATATAATAGTCAAGGAGTTTAGTGCAGAAGAATAGATGATCAGTGCAGGAAATTCCTAAAGCACTGATAGATAAAGCTGGACAAATGTTACTTTAGCAATCAAGTGATCTTCCTAGGTTTATTGCATTTTTTTCATTATACCAGAGACATTTTCAGAATATTTTTATCTGAGATTTTTGTTAAATCTATGTTTGCTGTTTTTATGTTGCTCTTTGTAAGTTAGAAACCCTGGAAAATACACTGTTCTATTCTAATCTTGAGCATTGAATTACTTGACTTGCTAAATTAATGGTGAAGGGACTTAAGTTTGATTCTGTAGCACACATTACCTGATTTCAGCTTGAAATCAGTTGGCTATTTCATATGAATGCTGGCACAAATATGGAAATATACATCCAGATACCCTTATTGGCAGTAAAATCTGACGGGACTGTTTCTTGTGGAGGAAAATCTGTAAGACCTGAAAATTAATTTTGCATCTCTGAAAAATACTTGTAGCTCAAGAAAGAGACAAATGGGAATTCCCACCGTTTTCAATTGTTCACATTCTGACTTGTTTCAATCCTATCTGTGCTCCCTTTTTTCCATGTAATAAAACTTGTATCTTTCTTTATGTAAATCTAATATAACTATATGATATTACCTGAATTAGCTCTTATCCTTCTTAGGCACTGATTTCATGTAGAGAAGCACGTATGTTTCTTTCTGAACTCTGATGACCACAGTCAAATCCAGAGTTTTTGGAGGATTTTCTAATGATTTGGATGGACTGAAGTTGTAGTGGTTTGTAATCCAGCAATGACCCTATCAGACTTCTGCAGACCTTTTTAGCTGTTGCTTAATGGCCATAACCATGTACTAGCAACAGCGGGGTGTGGGTTAATTTTAAATTCATTTGACACTGTTGAAAATGGTTATTATGTACTTAAGGATAAATATGGCACGGTGAAATAAGTATCATAGTATTGACATCAGTGAGCCAGCTGGAACTCAACCCTTGATGCTCTGCTAATATTCTGTGTAGGGAAGCTTGTTCAGATAAGTGCTCGTCTTATCTCAGGCACCATCAAAGACTGGAGTCAGAAATTACCTACCCTTGTCTGGGGCTCCAAAGAGCTGCTATCTCTTGTTCTCATTGATTAAGGCTAGGAGGAAGTCTTAGCATCACTGACTGCTTGGAAACAGAAAGAGAAGGAAATACAAGCAGTTATTTCAGCTTGCAGACTGGAAGCATTCTGAAAAGATTCATGTGAAAGTCCAGTCTGCAGTAATGCAAAAGAAACCTCTGAACTTTTCCCTCAAAGCTGCTATATGTGGTTGTATACTTGGAGATTAAAGGCAATTGCTCCAATGTACTTTTTGCTTCGTCACCTTCTTCTATACTCAACTTTTTTACCTCATGCAGAAAAAGGAAATCCCTGAAGTGCTTTTCATAAAAAAAAAGGCCAGTCAGAACAGATCACAATTGTAGTGCAAATAGTGTTTATTTAATTTGATTTTCATGTACCCTTCATTGTCTACTGTCTTTTACATTCTCATTTCCATCTGGAAGGCTGGGAAGGCAGCTGGCTTCCCAGCAGACACCAACTCCACAATTATGTAGCTGGCATGCAGCTCCTGCTTCCCTGTTAGAGGAGACTGCCTGCCTTGCCGGACCTCATGGCACACTTGCCCACTCTAATCCGTGTGCTCTGGGAACCTGGCTGCACCTGTTGGCCCTGGGTCAGGAATAGAAAGGGTGCAAAGGGCTCTGCAGCAGCAGTGACATTGTATATGACCAGGCACTGGAAAACATACGGACTAGGATCATCTGAAGCCAGACTGCTGGGTTATCAGTACTATCCACTTAGCTCAGAATTAAATGTGTCGGGTATTTCTTTGGGGTGTACTCAGGCTGTCCCATGAGGATGGCACGACGATGTTTTTCTTGTCCTGCTGACTAAATTAGAAACCTGCTCCTGAAACTCTTCCCTACACGCCTTTCTGGTGGGATGTTTCACGCTGCCTGTAATCTCTAAGGAGCACTAACCTTCGGGGTTATTTTTAGCCTGTTCAGTTCTCCTTATCTTCTCTTTTGCTGTAGGTTTGCATAACTCATAAATACTCTAGATTTCAGGTGTTTCCAAAGTTGTCTTTTATAATCAAAGCCCCTTCAAAACTTTACTGTATTTTTCTTGCTTCTCTGAAAATGAGCAGAACGTGATCTGTAGCTGCTTGTTCTGCTGTTGGCTGGCCTACAATTTAGGGAATCAGAAAGTTACTGTTTGAAATCAAGGGAGCTGGATGATTTGAAATCTAGATATGAGGAAACAGAATACAAGCAATAAGCTTATATAACAGACACAACTGGAGTGTGACTATATCATATAACAAAGTATCTCTCAAGCCAAAGAATTTTCACAGAAATTTCTTGAATGGAGATTATTTAAGACATTATAATTGTGGCTCTTGTTGGAACTCCTACCTCAGCAGTTTTATTCC
This sequence comes from Atrichornis clamosus, assembly GCA_013400975.1. Lineage (NCBI taxonomy): Eukaryota > Metazoa > Chordata > Aves > Passeriformes > Menuridae > Atrichornis > Atrichornis clamosus. The sequence goes on from WBMZ01010822.1 coordinate 169,404, forward strand.
TCTTTTCTAGCAGCCTGTGTCCTTTCCTTTTCTCCTCCTACTTCCCTGTGGTATTGCAGAGCTGCCCAGCACTCTGTCAAAGGTGCCAGATTCAGATTTGGGGACTTCTCTTGCAGTCTGTGCTTCTCTCGTTCAGCCACATCTATGCCCACAAAATATTGCATGTAACTTGGGATCTCCAAACTATCACCATGCTACCTTTGTTATTAAACCAAGTGAGATTTTTCCAAAGGAGGGTGCTCCATACTCCATCACAGAGTGAGCATTTCCTTAGCCCTAATAATGTATCAAGAAATCTGCCAGGTAATGCTATTAAAAGTTAAACATTTTGGTTTTACTATATCAATAACAATTAGGAGACTCAGGCTTTTGTGTCCTAGTGAATCCAAACCTGAGTTTAGATTTTATTTTTCTATCTTCGTTTTCTGGATTCATACAACAGTTGTCTAAAGAGAGCATAACATTTGTACACGTCAGTTACTGACACCAGTTATTTTTATCTTTTGCTTTCTCTGGAAATCAAGCCTTGTTATCTTCCTTGTACAGAAAGGAGCTGCAGGCAGGGGAAGGGGCCACCTTGGAAAAATGAGTAGGTGCCAATCTGCATCTTACAGCTGCCCTCTAACCAGACAGCCCCTGGACTAGGGGTGGACAACAGCCTTCATCCATCCGTGTCAAGCCTTTACTCGCTCACCATCCTTCCAGCTTCTTTCCTTCTCCATAATAGAAACAGATTTTATTTGTTTTGCAGTGAAAGAGGAGTAGAAAAAGGGGAGATAATAGGCTGATTCTAGAATCAAATTCTAAATAATTTGAACACCAGAGAGGCTGTTAGAGACTGTTGTATCACCAAGTCCAGCTCCTCCTTAGGCAGCATAGGCACAGATGACATTATGTTATAACAGAGGTCATCCTGTGCAGTTTTCAGAGCATTTCATCTGTTTTCCCAGTTTTTTGGTTCTGGAGACCTAATCTACAGCTGAAACCTTAAGAAAATAAATACTCTTTCATTTAATCATAGTGATTAAAGTCAGAACCAGTTTCTGTGGTTATTTCATCTCTACTGGGAAGTGTAATGAAACCTTCACATCAAGAAAAAACCTTATCACATTATACACTTGATGACAATTTCTCCAACTTTTTCTCCACTTCCTGGAGCAGAGGTCACCAGCCACATGCCACTGTGTTCTAGTCCTTTGGTCCAGAAGCTGATTGTCATCCCCTTCACGCTTGAGGAAGAGCTGGAGGTGGTTTGCAACATCCTTCAGACAGAGACCCTGTGCGTATCCTACAAGTGGCATCCACCTGGTGTTGGGATCAGAGTCTTGTTAAGTTTCTGGCTGCTGCTACCATCCTCCAGCTTTTGATATTGTATCTGCTTAGCAAAAAGAGCACTCCAGGTGTTACTTGACTTCAGAGTTTTTTACAAGATTTTTTTTTTTTCATCATTCTGGTGCTACTTTGAATGTCTTGGCCAAATTCCAAGGCAAGTAATTACATTCTATCTGTCTAATTTTCCCTGCTGTTTCCATTGCAGATGTTATTTGTCACTACTTGGAAGAGTGGCACTGCTGTTGAATTTCCAATGCATATTTGGGTACTTGAGAAGAAAACTCTGAGTGGAATCCAAAAGGAGATTGCCATCCTCCTTTTGAGATTAAATATTACATTAATAATCTGGTTTTGAGGGGTGAAAAAAACCACCCATTTGGTTCTGGCAAGACTGGTCCCAAAATTGACATAGATAAACCTTTGTTTTTTATATCAATACTTTAAACCTCCTTAGAAATAACACTTCCCTAGTAGTTATTTTTAACACCTGTTGTTCAGATAGCCTGTGGAAAAAAAAAAACCCAAACCCTGATATAACCAACAGAGTAAACAGAAATGTTACAGAGTCCTGTTAAGTTTGCTTCTGTCTTTAAGAGATGTTTTCTAGTAATGCCATGTCAATACCTAGTTCTAACTACAGAGGAAAAGTGCCTGGTACATGAACTGGGATGGTCTTTTCCTGTACCTTCTGCCAGAGCCAACATCTCAGAAGGAAATACAGACTCACTGGCTTAAAGGCTTACAGGAACAGTCTTGTGGCTCTTGCTTATGTAAATACTTGGTAAGACCCTTGTGGTGTAGCTATTCTGCTTCCCAAGGCATTAGGTGTTCTGCTGAGATGATATTTCTAAATAATAAAAACAATATAATTTTGATAGTGTTGTCTTGGACATCAGACTGCTCTATGGGGTATTCATTAACATGTGAGAGGGAAGTCTGACTAGTTGCTCAAGCTCCCCTCCTTCACTGATTTAAACCAGATTGTATATATCTGCAATTCAATTAAGAACTTGCATAAAATTAAATCCCTGTGTCTTATTATTTTTCTCCTGCATCTCAAAGCCTTTGTGAGAAATGTTTTAATTAAAGAGGCATCACCATGTCTTTAGTTTCATTCACACTGGTTAAAACTTTAGAATTGACATGAAACTCTTCCCTGCTCTGTAAAGGTAGAAGAGAAAAAGGTGTTGAGAGGGAGACAAGGAGAAAATATTCTCTCCCTTTGTCAAAAATTATACATCAGACCTTGCAGCAAGTATTGTTTTTTTACTTTTGCTCCTAAACTTCCACTCTCCTAAAGCATAGTTCATTTATTGGAAACAGCTGCTTTGAGAGAGATGATACCTGGATAGATGTTTGCCATTGTTGGGCTAGGAGCTTTCACACATTGCTCTGTCATTTGCATTGCAACTGGAATGGTGCCCATGAAAGATCTTTGTTCTCTTCAGCCTAAGAAAAATTCATGATTTGTGTGATTGATACAATTTAACTTGTGTTAAGCAGGTTTACCACTCACTGAGTAAGCACAGTGTTTCTGCATTAAATATTTTCATCTCTGCAAAACCCAGCACAGCTGAATTCCACCCTGGAATAGCATCAGCATTCTGACTCAATCCTACAAAACCCCAGGAAAGTCAGAAGTAGGACTAAAATTGACATCACATATTTCAATCTTTAACTCATGCCCGAATGTAGGGTAAATGCTCTGAATTGGGGCTGATGACTTTCAGAGAAGACAGATGGAAGGGTTAACAAGGGTTTTTCAGATTTAGGCTGTATTTCAGCCAAGCACTTGGGCATATGCTGAAGTCCTGTGGCAATGTAACGTCTGTTTTGATTGTAGATAAGCAGCCACAGCTGACATAGAAAGCTTCATTTTCTATCTTACATCTTTTTTCACTCAGGTCTGATCACATAAATACACAGGTTAAAGGTGGGACATTATTCAAACTGATTTATTTATTGTGTGATTAACTCTGGTAGGCTCCTAACTTGAACAAGAGTCGTGGTCATACCATCTCGTCCTTAAGACTTAAAACAAGCAGTTTGATGTTGTATACTAAATGGTGTGAGACTGTATTGTATCTGTGTCATTTCCAGATCAGGGACCTCCCTGTCAGACCATCTTCCCTCCATTGCTGATAATGACTGCACTGTGGCATTCCAACAGGGAGCTGTGGTGGAACTGCAGTTTAATAGTTTAATATTTGCATAATGGATTGGCAAAATTTATATTGTAGGGGCTAGCTGAATTGATGGTCTTCAAATTTTCTGTCGCTGTTCAGCTTAAGGTACTTTCTTTAAGGAACAATTAAAGCTAAGGTGCAGTTACCTTTCCAATTATGCTCAAGAAGATAAGAAAACAAAAACAAAAAAGGGGAAATAAAACTTATCATACGCCAAAAAAATGCAACCAGAACCTGTTTTTCTAATTTTTTTTCTGATGAATCATTGTATCCTAGTGAAAATTTAAACTGTTCAATTTTCTTCAGTCATAGCATTATTCGGACTTTTGTTTGCTATTGTTACAATAATAGCAAAGTTCAAGCAATTGAACTTCCTCTTTAAAAATTGTGTATTTGCAGTTATATTCTGGGGCAAAGATCACTGTGTTTTCCTATATGATGGAAGAGGCAGTTTTCCTTCTTGGCAGAGTTGCCAGGAAACTTTATCAATTACTGTTTGTAGATAACTCTGAAGTTGCAAAGAGAAGCTGGTAGGGATCAGCCAGAAACTGTCACTTTTTGACACTATAGGAAATAAATCCTGGAAATGCTGTTCTCTGCTTATCTTGCTATGGACAAGTTTGCAGGGTTTTGTCTCCTGAATGCTCCTGGAGCAGCAAAACAAGTGTAGTCACTGAGGCTGCAGTAAACGACAGCAGTTATGAGCCATTTATCTTGAAATCATTCTCATAGGCCATAGCTTTCAAAAAGATATCACATAGCATTTCTTCAAGATAAAGAGCCTCAGTAATTATTCATCCTTATTTTACCAGGTTTGTTAAATGCTTCAGCAGCCTGATTCTGGCAGAACAAAGGAAATGAAATAGAAATGTAATCATGTGTTTGTGCTACAGCTTTGGCCATGTTTCTGCAATCCCACAAAATTTAATACCTGTTAAAAGCATCTATCCTGACGTGCACACAGACAGACAGCTGTGGCCCTCTTAAGATTCTGAATGGTCCTATTTGCCATGGTACTGTGAAAATACTCCCGAAATACCCAGACAGACAAAGTTCTGCTCTCATCCTCTGCTGGTGTTCCATCGATTCTCAAACTGCTTGGCTGTAAGAGAGCACTGGGTGCGACAACCATACTCTGTTTTAAAGCTATGTATAGCCAGCAAATGGCTTTTTACAGAAATCTGTGGAAGCTAAAACTGTGCAAATTCTGTCTCTGCTACAAAAGATTTTCTTTCTTGTGCACAGTACAAATAGCACAGTGTTCAGCGTGCAGATCTGATTAACTGCATCGACTGATCCAAGCAGGCAGCCCTATTCACATCCAAATCATTCATACCAGACTTCTCAGAACTCAGTCAGAGCTTATGTGAACACATTGATTGATCTTTGATGGAGCCACAGTCACGAATTCTTGTTTGATTAGTAAAGGAAAATCATTTTTTCTGGCTTTTGAAAATCAAACTGAATAGTATACAGTAAGGATGTCTTTACAACCCACCAACTTAAATGGTGAAAACTTTCAAGTTTTTTATAAAAACCCACTAATTTGGAGATATTTCTATGACAGGAGGATACGCTGTCAGATTTTAAAATCTGCTGTTCTTCCTACATGTTCCAGACTTTATCCATTTTCCAGAGCCAAATCTCCTTCAGAGTCCTATCTTTCTTTTTCCCTTTCCTTCAAGAAAGTTAATAATAGAATATAGTCTCCAGGATTTTTGGGAAGGATGGGGCAGGGTCTTCCCTTTTTTTATTTTTTTTTTTCTCCTTTTCTAGGCTAACTGCTGTTTTCTAGAAGTGTGTGGACAAGGCTCTCAGGCATGTGATGTGATTCTTGGGGGTGTCCTGTACACAGCTAGGAATTGGACAGCTTATCACACTGTAAAATGTATCTCTTTGGTTTTTTCTTCTTTTAAATACAATATTGTTAATATATAGTTCTCTCTAGTTAATGCCCGGGAGCAGAAGCTTCTTTGGTGATTACAGCATTAACTGGGTCCTATTGTTAACACTCAAATTCCTCAGGGCTCTCAGCAGACATTAATAAGTTAATGTGAGGAGGCCAACAATTCCCGAGGTATTTGCTTCCACCCACCAGCTATGGACAGAAAACTCCAGTGCAATATCATTAAGAAAAAAAAAAGAAAGAAAACCATTCTTAGTGTAACATTCCTGCTGAAGCCCACACGTTCACTGATCCCCTGTGCCATGCTGATACGTGGGATAGCACAGCCAGTCCTCCTGGGAGGGCTTTAAGGAGCCACTCAGTTCATAACCTCCCCTTTCATCTCGTTGCTCTGGGCCAAGAACGCGGAGAGAAGAAATAGCCAAGCATCATTTGAGCTTGTCTGAAGGGAATGGGGAATTCCAGGAGATGATTTGTTTATTGTCATTAAAAGGACTTGAGTCCACTTAGCAGCTTTGCTTTGCTTGATATCTAATAGATACAAAAGAGGTTAAAGAGATCAAATTTCTCAACTCCTCCTTTCTTCCCTCCTAGACATGACACATCACTTTATAAACAAGGGGAATGTTTGCAAAGTATCCTGGGTGTCATCTTTAGCTCAACTGTTTCTTCTGAGCCTCTCAGGTGAAAAAACGTTATTTTTCTTATTTCTGAACAGCTAAGGAAGCCCTCTCCAGTCCCCCTTTCCTTTCCCATTCCAATCAAGTCAATAAGGCAAGAGTAACTTGTGACTCTGGACTTAGTTTGCCTGCCCTTGCTAAATGTGGATCCAGGTTTCCCCTTCAAACAGGATCTTTTCTTCCCAAGTGCATGCTCCAAGGAGGTAAGAAATTACTTTTGTTACAATCTTACCTCTGTTTGTCCTAGTATTTAACTGTGAAAATGCCAGCGGTGGGACACTGTAAAATATATGGATTATTCCATGTCAAAGAAAGGGCTTCCTTTCTTTTCAGGGTGCTCTAGTTCCTCCAGTTGGAACTGAAGAGTTGAGTATATGGGGCTTTACTCTGCATTTCACAAAAGATTCTGGGCTTCTTTTTACTGAAACTCAGTGCAGCTGCTTAATTAACTGTTTCCAAAATCTAAGAAACTATAAATCTTTATCCCAGCAGGAACTGTATTAATGTTCTTGGTGATGAAAGGCAAACAAGATAGTGTGTCACAGCAGGATGCCCCTTTCTATAGGGACAGATATTTCACCTTCTTATTAATAATAAACTTTTATGGAACTAGTATAAACCTATTTGTTTAGAAAAGGGAACTTGTGCTTTTTTTATTTGTTTTTTAGAGTAAATATTGCATATTACTTAAAATAGAAAATTTTGACTTGTCAAAGTCAGTGATGGCATCCCTCATCCAAGGAAATCATTGTCTCAGAACACAAGGATTTGACTAAGTTCACAAAGATAATACTTGAAAATCAAAATTTAAAATAGGCTGCAGTAGTGTATATGAATTGTTTGCAGGGTGAGTTATTAAAATATTAACACTTCCTTCCCAGACATGTAAGTATTTGAACTGATGACATAAAATAAGAAGCCTTGAGGAAGACCTTAGTCACTATTTTAAAATCCAAAGTACTTCAGTAAGTTAATAATGTCAGTCTTCTTAAGTGTCTTATTTAATTCACAAGAGTTTGTACTCAATCAGTTCCTAAAAATATATTCTCTAGGACAATTCTACTGTTTAGAAAAAAGGAAATAATATAAAAATACCATCACAGACTGTTTGAGTTGAGGTTCTCCCTGTTCATGTGGTTGTCCAAGAAATTTTTCAAGAATATTCAGGGAAAGTACGACAAATATGTTATGTATTCTCTTCTATTGTGACGAGCTTACTTACTCTCTTCTGTTGTGACAAGCTCTTAAGCTTACTTTTCCTAGATTTTTACCTCGCAGTTTTCATAGATCTGAACCTTAACATGTTTTGGAAATGATGAGAAGGGTACATGGATCCCACAGTTAACCACAGATCTAAATGCTTTCCATTCTCACTATTGTAGGAAAAAAAGTGACTGTGGCTCTTTCCATCTTTTTGATTTCAGGCAGCACTGGAAATGGTGGAAATTCCCCTTTGCCCCTTTAGTGCATGCATGAAGACTGACTATTTTGAAAGGCATAATGCTCACGGGATTTCCAATGGAGCAGATGAACAATCTTTTCATTTTATGGTGGTGACACCTTTGCACCTGGTGTGGGGAGCTGCCCAGCTCGCACCTGGGTGGTGGCCTCAAACCAGAGTCTGTGCTGTGGTCACTGTAGCCCTGTTCAAGTCTGACAGAGCCTGACACCTTAAACATTATGGCAGGATGGTTTCCCATGCATATGGGTAGTTAAGGAAACTGCACAGTAATCCTCCCTCTTCATGCCAGCAAGGTGCCACTCTAGGTTTGATCAGTCATTTCTGTTATGTTAGATGTTATCTGTGAGTCTTTGCATTTTTTGTTATTAAATAATGACTAGCTGATTAACACCTAGAACTGATTTTGGAAAAGCCTTTCCTAGATTTCTTGGTAAAGTATCAAATGGGAAGTATTTTGATTTGGCTTTCCCTTTTTTTCTGGTAGGCTGTTGTTCATAAATTCCAGTTTTATCACCCAGAGTACATTTGTAAGAGTTTCAGGATATATCTAGCTTTCAGCTTACTGGTATTAACTCTGTCCTTTCGAATTCAATGGGAATTGACTAAATGGATTAGGAAGTAAAAATCCTTACCTTAAAACCAGCTTAAGGCCAAGGAATGAAGATCCCCAATTCTGCTGGTTACCCCTGACACGATTGCCTTTAGCATTTCAACTGTTTAAGATTAAAATCTTAGTAGATGAGAAGCAAAGGCAGTTTCCTCACTAAACGTAGATTAGAAGCTTGATTTTCAAATTGCAGATATCTAAGTTGTAACTTGCAGAACGATTAAGAAAAGCACACTCTATAGATGGCTTCTAAGCCTCTAAGCAGTTACAAATTCTCTGAACCAATTCTGATAACCAAAATCATTTCCTGTTAGTGGTGATGTACACTGACCATGTTTCACCTTGGCTTCTTACTACAGACTGTAGTAACCAAGCAACTTTTTTTAAAAATTCAAATTAACCAAAGGCAAACAAAAGTATTATTTAGTTTATTCTGAAAGTGCCTGTCTCTTCATGTGTCACAGATGGTGTTACACAACAAGCTACATGTTAATGAATTTTTCTCAGTATTACCTTTGAGAAATAATGAAATATATTAATAGAAACTTGTGGGTACAAAGAGCAATAGGACTTTTTGGCTGACAATAATAAAGTGACCAGAGCTGTTTTTTGTTTCACTTTTGTAGGAAGAAGTTGCTTCTCTAACAAAAAACCTGAGCTTATGCACAAAGGCATAGCCCAGGAAAGCAGCATGGTGGGGAAGAATGATAATACAGGTCATAGATGTTACAGCTTGCAAGTACTGCAATCTAGCGCTTAAGACATTGGGGGGTTTTTCAGTCCCTGCTTAATGCAGAAATGAGAATTCAACATTGCTGTAGTTTTCATAGGGAAACTGGCTTTTTCAGAGCTAATCTCTTTTAGAAATACTCATTAGTTGTCAGTATTCAGCTGCATATGTAAATGTCCATGGTCATTGTGTATGCACGTACACATAAACACTTGATGTGTTTGGGCGGAGGTTTTGATGTAACATGAATGTCATAGTTGAGAAATGCTGCTTCATAACTTAATAAAGGAAAGCCCCCAGGCCCTGATGTTCACGCAGCAGTGCAGGGGAGCTCTTTGCTGCAGTGCCTAGGTGGGAAAGCACCCATGCATTTCTCAGCTGTCCCAGCACTCTGCGCAGTCTGCTCTGAAACACGCTGTAGTAATGATTCCTTCCAGCAGTACCAAGAATACACACCATTTTTTGGTATTTCACATTTTCTGAGAAATGGTTCCAGGATATTTGAAGCTAGATTTTCAGATTTTTAAATTACAGTGTGTGTAGGTGATCAGCACCTTTTGTTGGTGAAAGAGGTCTGAGCACGATCAGTGAACCTGAATGAGAGTTATCACATCCAAGAGCTATCTATCACGTCTAGGAGTTATCTAAGACAAAATTCCTTTTCCTGTTCTGCTGTTTGCATTCATTTCTTTAGCTTCTGAGGCATGGACTTTGGTGCAAGTAAGTTTATTGAGAACTTGCCTTAAATATGTGGATAATTAAGACTGTTTTGTGCAAGCTTCAGTTCCCCTACCTATATGATGGTTATGATGAAAAATATGGGATTATCCAGAAATTAATTTCCTGTTGCAATCTACCTGACTAAGGTAGAATTTTTCAGTGGATGAAAAATAAGGTGATGAAAACTCATTTAATAAAAAAACCACATAAATACATTCACAAGGCAGGAAACAAAAACATTACTGTGGTTAGACTGTATAAAATTATGATTTGGGGATCTTCCACTCTGAATCAAAAATGTTCTGGCCACATGATGCGAAGCCCCAGTCTGGTGTGAAAGTGATCTGCTCAGTCAGATTTATTCAGGAATTATGGTGGGTTTATGTCATACTGGCTAGCAATGTCAGGCTTTTTCTATTCTCTGCCATTAGCATAAACTCTCCATTGAGTATTCTGTTCAACTTTATAGAAATCACTCTAAATTTCTGTCAATTTTTAGAGAATAATGCATTTTTATGTTTCTTAAGCTCTTTGGATAGAACTGTGTGTTAGGAATACAATTATCTATAAAATGTTACAGGTTCAGCCTCTAAGCTATATAACATTCTGTTAAATTCCTTAAAGCCAAGGAATTTCTTAAAGACTCAGTGGAATGATTTCTGACTTAAAGCTGTATGAAAAGTAACAGAACATGGCATAGTAGCTTTAGAGGAATAAGCTTCTCCAGGTTTGCTTCACATGAGAGTTTTGCGCTCTTATATTTCTTTGTCTGTAATTGATTTCTTGAAGACTTTGGGGGGGAAAAAAGGAACACGCAAAATAAACCGAAACAGCACTAAAATACCTGTTATAGAAATAAATTTTCACCATGTAATTGATATGGAGGTGAAGTTCTCAATACTGTATATCAATAGTGTGCAGCTTTCTGCAATGCCTGCTTAACTCAGGTTGAAATACTCCTATTTACTTTATCAGACCCTATATGTACATGTGATTTTTGGTGCACTTGTAGTGAAATGAACTCTTGCGGTTAATTTGGACAAAATAATTTGACCTTAAAGTGATTTCTAGAGTACAGCATTTTATTTTCACTATTTGACTTGGAGAAGAGTGGTTGAATTTTAAATGACACTTTGAAATTGGTCCCTTTTCTAACCCCTTGTTATCTAAGTAAATACTGCCTATGATAATCACTGCTTTTAATCTACATGAGACTTTGGAGAAATTGCATACTACTTAAATATAGAAAGCATCTTTCTATATTTCTACTTCTTTAAGGTAGTTTTTAGTGTTTATCTGAAGCGTTATTTCAGGGATGAATGATTTCTTCTCCTAACGTGCTTTGGCGCCTACCCTTCTATCAATATGTTTGTTACTGAACAGTCACGTTCCTGACTGTAAAGGCTTTGTTGTCAGCAACTTGCTACGCTGAGAGAGATCCAATTTGTTTCCATTATAGATGAAGGAACAGCCAAACAAGAATTTGGGTTTCTGTATGCATACACTGCGTGGGTGCAGGAGTGACAAAGGCTGAAGGAAAATGTAAGGACTAAACAAGACAGAAATTTTTCCAGTGTGTGTGTGTGTGTAGTCTCTGTTCCCTGTATTCATAGGATGGAGCATCGCTGTGGTTTTCAGGATTGTTTGACCCTTGCAATATCCCTGATCTGTAAGACTCAGACAAAGAACACGTGCAGCAATTGTCTCGTGTCCAACCTGAACTGAACCGCTGGTGCCTGCTTATCTCAAGAATCAATTTTATAGGTGATATTTCCTTGATGCTAAGCAATTATAAAAACAGGAAAACAAGTAAGAAACTGAGAAGTGTTGAAAGACAGTCAAATATATTCTAATGATTTTCTGAACTTTACCTTGTAGTAAAACTTCTGTAGATCTCAGAGTTTTAAATGTGCGGGTCTAAAAGCAAAAATTAATTTTCTTCTTTGCCCATATTAACCCTAGTGATTAGCAGGAAAAATTACTGAAGTAATTTGAGAACATTGACATATCAATTTCAGGTAGTCAGTATGAATTCCAGTTTTTGGGAGTTCATTTTTGAGTCACGCTTTCAAAGCATTTAAAAACAAATATATTTGGTAATGATGTTTTTCTTTCTTAATTAGTGGATTTCAAAATCTCTGTGGTTCTCACCTTCAAATTGCAGGCTAATATGTTCATTACAATGTAATTGAGCTGGTACTTGACAGAAAAGGCAACAATGAGTTGTGCTCCTTTGAGAAACATCCTTCCAAATGATGTCATGCTTAGAACACATCTGGATGCTGAAAACCATTCCAAAAATTTAGAACCCAGGTGCTTCAAATCTCAAATTTTCGTTACGCTCTGTTGTCTTTCAGGGAGAATATGCCCTGATAGTAGAATCCCCCACACATAAATTACAGTTATTCCTTTTTAAATGCCACTCCTCATCCTTCACTGATTCAGCAGCCATGTGCATGGGATACACATTATCAGACATCCACATAGGGCATTTACTCCTCCGGGACTATGCCTCTAACCTGACCATCCTCCTGTCTTTCAGTACATCCCTAGCTCTGATTCCTCCTCACACTACTTTTCCCTTAGTCTCTAATAAGGTCCACATTTTCATTGCTATGATGATTTTTTTTTTTCTTACATTTGGCAAGTCTCCAAAGAGGTCATTACTATAAGAGGAGACAAGAACCTGGACTGTTGAACTCTTTCCAAAACTGTTCTTTACTTGTTCAAATCATTTGTTCACGCTTCAGCTTCCTCTAAAACGAGCATAACTTTTGTTAACATTGCAGAGAATGTCAGAAGAATTTTATAAGCTCTATAAGAGCTCTTTGTACAAAGAAATTTACAGCACAACACAAAGAAAATGTATCAATGCTGGGAACTGCCTTCTGTCCAGATTTCAGCACAACATGATTCCTTGATTGGTCTAGGGTAATGCAATTTTTTGATGGAATAGAAACAATTGAATGGAAATGGTTTTAGAAGGATGAGAGCTACTTTTGATGCCACCAGTTACCCACTAAAGGAATAAAACAGTAACAAAAGCAAACCCAGAATCAGGGGATGATTTTTTCTAATTAGTTAGTGATAAATATTTGGGGGGAGGGTGGAGGTGGATTTTTTTGTTTGTTATTATTTTGGGTGGGGGTTTTCTTGTTTGGGACTGTTTGGGTTTTTTTTCCATAAAAATAAATGTGAAGTAGCACTCTACCTTCTACTGCTGCTTTAAAATTTTTGGAGGGAAATTCATTTGCCCTCTGCTCCTTCAGGCACAAATTGTGTTTTGTCAAACCAGACATTTGCAGAGGGTTTTGGAGAATTGTTTCTCAGGCCCAGTTACTCTTGGTGCTCTTCTATGTTTGTAGAATGAAAAGATGATGTTTTACTTTGACAGCATTGGCAAGTCTGTTACAGGGATGATGAATTCTCCTCAGCAGCCATCAGTGCAAATTGATGTAAATCAACTCCTTCAAGAAGGCAGGGCAGTTAATTTCAATAAAGTGCAAAGTTGAATGAAAGCAAACAATTAATCTTTATACAATGATTTAAACTGGCTTCTTGGGAAAGGCTGTATTTGTGGTTATCACAGTTGCTGTTACAGAAAAAAAACACATGCTTGCTTTTGTGCATATCAAAACCCTTTAAAATGAAAAAGAAAAATTAAGCAGCAATCTATAATGTCTCTTTAGAGAGTTTCCAAACCCCAGGAAGATTCAGAGCTGGGCTTTAGCCAGGACAACTTGATTGAATTTTTTTAGACTTTTTAAATTTACAAATTGCATCAGTACCTGTATTCAACATAAAGTGGATCTGAAAGCAAACGGTGTTTAGTAAAACACTGCTCTAAAAGTTCAGATCCCTGGCTTCTAATCCTATCCTTTTCACCTGTGGAATGAGTGTTGCTTTCTCTGTGAAGTTTGGTTTTATTCTGAAATCAGATCCCTGGTAGTGCTGTGGCGTTTGTACACAGCTAGTTAATACACTCCATCCATGTCTGTGACGCACACAGTAGCACCCCAGTTTGGGGTCTGAGTGGTCCTTTCAGTCTGATCTGGACCCCTGAGTGATCCATTAATATGGTTTATTTTCATGTATGTGTGATGGTGTTGGGGTTTTCTCCTATATTATTCTGTGGAAGCCAAATGATATGATAGACCACACTTCTCAGACTTTGCATTGAGCTAAATTTGCAGACCATGCTTAAAGTTCTTTCATGAGTTTATACCAAAACAAGTTTTATTACAAGAATATTGTAGTTCTTTCTGTATATCAGAGATATGAAGCTTTAAGCTTCATGGGCTTAGACTTCTGAGCTGGGATTAACTTTTTAATAATTTTGTCCTCATTTTCCATTTTCTTTTTAGAAACTGTAGTTCATTATATTTGTCTTAAATTGCTGCCTGCATTATTAATATTATTAATAATATTAATCTGCTGCTGATGTTGGGTCTTTTATATTAAAAATCTGCTAACTTTCAACTATAATCAAAAATAGATATCTTTTTAAGGTTTGGGCAACATATAGAGCAGGTCATTTCATTTAACATTTTTATGTTCTTTTTAGTTATGCTTTGGGAGGGGTTATACTTTCAGTGTGCATACTAACAAGCAATTTAAATGATTCATAATTCATAAGTAAACCTACTGTAGCCTACTCAGTATTTCTAGTGCTGATTAGTTCAAGTTTGTTTGCTCAGAACATCCAGATCAAACCTTTGCTCGTAGCTCCTCTTTCCCCACCAATGATGATTGGTAGAGTGATGTTGCTTCTCATCCTGCTTGTTTCAGTTCTGGATGTTTAATCTGAAAAACACTGCCAAGGGAATCTAAAGAGTGTTTAGAGGACTGGGGTAGGTCTATTTGTTTCCATCGACTAATTTGTTCTGTCCTGTTAGTTTTCTTTATTTTTCCTGTATATTTGGCAGGGAGCAGACATGAATTTGACTGTGTTCTATTGAACAGCCGCCACTGCCTCAAGCTGTTTCACCTTGCCAAAACATTTTTTCTTTCCATTTTTTTCTCCTTGAGGAAGGGAAGAGGTTTGGGGCAGAGCTTATCACCTGAGAGCTACTTTGGGACTAGCTAGGTTGGCACCACAAGGTGAAATATTTTCACCATCCTGAAGTGGGACAGAAAGCATTGAGAATATATAGGCTCAATCAAAATGGATTTGGTTTATATTTCTGCTGTCTCATCAGAGTATATTTAAATTTCAAAATGTTGCTTGAAACAGAAACATATCATTTAAATTAGATCCATATCCTAATATGTCATCTTTAGCTTTGATTTAGTAGTTGTATTATGCTTCGAAATCTATCACAACTGATTTTACCTTGCTACATGTTCTTATCTGAAGATTTCTCAGAAGTTAAAAAAAAAAACCAGAAAATACCCAAGCTACCCTTAGTAGCTGGAATCCTTCCATGTTGTTGATAGCTTTATAACAATAACTATGTAAATAACTATTTACTTTACCACCTGTGAATGCCTTGCATGTGTTTTAAAACATTCTGTTTAAATATCATCTTGCTCACAGACCTCGAAATCCTGGTTTGCAGGCACAGATAAATTCTTACACATGGTTTAAGATTCAAGAGGTTTAAACATGCAGTAGAAAATCTACAGTTACTTGAAAGTATGTAAAATAGTACATTTTATATTATGGAGCTTCTGAGTCATATGTTCACACCCTGTGCTGCAAAGGGAGAGCTCCGTCCAAAGCGTGTCTGCTCTGAGCCCATGAGAGCCCTGTTCTTCCTGCTGTGTCATTTGTAATGCGGTGTCTGGTGGGGAAGACAGTTTAATGAGGATGCTGATAATTAATTCAAACCTAACCATTGAAAATGAACAATTAGTAATTAAGTGAATGGGATGTGATGAATAATTAGTTGATGTAACAAATAGCCAAAACGCAGTTAATTTTTTTTAAGCAAATATTTGAATTGTTTGAGAAAATGTTCTGTAATACAAGCAAAAATACTTTGTTCTATTTTAATTGCAATCTCAGCTCACTGAAGAATGACTTGCAGTGTTCCTAAGAATGCAGAATTCAAGGTCAGAGTTAATCAAAAAGTAGCTTAAGTCTATCATTACGTTTTTGGCTATAGAGATAAAAACAACCAATATTTTTCATTTTAGTTACTATAGAGTTATTCTCAAATTTACAGTTTATTCCCTATGCACAGCATGGAATTGCAAGTCATAAAGAGAATTCAGTTTTTCCTTGAAGCAACCCATCAAGGATTTACTTAAATCATGTTCCATCTCTTATTCCAGTGTCCATTATTTTATCTTATACAGGAAAAAATGCATTAACGAAGTCATGATTAACACTCCACTTGTTAGTAAGCAGTATTTTAATGGTAGTGACTGTGCATAATAGAGGGTGTTGTTGGACAACTTCTGCTGGCTGATTGTGAACAGCATTGAATTAGGAATGCAACCCAGGAGCCAGAGGTGAGCCTGTGCTCCCAGAGCCTCTGCTGGCAGCTCTGCCCGAGGGCAGTTCTGGGGACCAGGGGTACCCCCTGAGCGCAGGCTGGGTGAGAGGTGCTGCTCTCAGGGCAGATCCTCCAGCTCAGGGAGCCCTCCCTGCTGCGCTGTGACCTCAGCTGTCCTCCTCCCGTCAGCTCTGTACTAGTTATGGGTCCTGATGTGCTTCTCTGGCAAGCAGGGCCTGTCATGGGAGTGGAATTAACTTACAGAAAAAAAAAATTCCCGTTCATTTTCCTCCACTGAAACAACTGTGTGGTTCTAGGGAGGCAAATAAAACTGCTAGTGATAGGTTAAATTTTGCCTCCAGTGAAATCAAATTCCCTCTGGTTCAATGTAAAATCAGGCACAGATACCCTAGGTTCTCTTGCAACAAACATTCTCAGTGTTTTCTAAAAGAAGAGATGGAAACTGTTTTCCTAGGGACTTGGAAGCAGAGCCTAAATGAAGTCTCACCTTCTTGCATGAAACAGTCCTTCAGAGAATATATCTTTGCAGCCTAAAAAACCAAGTATGGCATAAACTTGATGTGCGTATTGGAGCTCATCTGAATAGCCCAGAACTTCAGGAATGCTCCTTTTCACGACTGGAGAATCTGGCACACCTCTAAAAGGAAACCCCAGCTCATAATGTGGCTGGGATCCTCACAATTAGAGAGATGAATCTTTTCAAGTGAATAAAATATAGGATCAGGAATCTAGAAAGTAAGAACCCTGTGTGATAGCAGGGACTTCAAAACAGTGCACTGCCTTTCTGATAGCAGAGAGCATGCATTTTTCATCTAGATACTCAAGAAGAAATCTGTGGTGGCAGAGCAATTTTGGTTAATAATGAAGTGGAGAGGTTTTCAGTTTCTCTTGCAGGAAAAGAAACAATTCAGAAATGAAAGGGATAAATGCTGAAGAAAAATGCTTTAATTAACGGACTTGGTTGTTATGTTGTTTCATGGGGTGTGAACTATCCATTTCATTGTTCTCTATTTTTATTCCTGCTATTGCTCAGGAATCTACCACATTGTGTTCTTTGTCTTGTTACTTGATTAGACAAAACCAAAAAGGTTTAGTGAAGCTAATTGTTCTAATTAAAAGGGTGATTCTGTTAAAAACTGGCCCTGCTTATAAAATGATAGCAATTGAAAACCAGAATGGACCAATGATCCCTTCAGTCTGACCATCTGCCTCTCTCTGTGCCCGCTGCTGCAGAAGTCAAGGCCACATAAAGCACCACAAGGTCCAGTATTCCACCCTGCCCAGAACACCTGGATTCCTAAAATTTTTTCTGCTTGAAGCTGCAAAAAGTACCCGAAATGTCTATTACATCTGGGAGTAAACCACACAGGTCTTGAAGCAGGCATGTGGAGCCTCAATGTACCAATCCTTCTAACTTGAGAATCTAGGAGCATTAATTATCTGGAGAAGAGGCACAACTATAGTATGAATAGACAGAATTTACAGATATCGTCTCTGGCTGCAGAAGATAAAAGCTGTTTTAAGAAGAAATCCTAGAGCAGCAAAGAGAGAGACTAAAAAAACTTTGAAATAGAAACTCAAGAGATTTCTTCCACTATTATATTTCTCTATAGCAAGCAAACTTTTCCAGAAAGATAATTGATAACTTATACACACAGTAGATCCCTAAAGCCAAGCTCATTGTACAGGCACAAATGTCAAAGATTTTGAATAACGGAGAGTTGTGTGTGAGGTTTGTGCTAAAGGTAAACCAATCATATGAATATCTGCAGGCTGTTGTCCAATAGCTGATTAGGACTTTGCTGTGAGTTCTCTTCCATGAAGAAACTAGCAGCTGCTTTTGCCATCAAAAGTTCTAGTTTTAAAAACCCAAAGTACATATGGCCCTTAGACTTTTTAAACTAGGCTGCAAGAAACTTCAAAGTTCAATGTAGGTCAGCTTTTCCTTTGTGTTTACCTAGAGTATTCCACTGCACTTTGGTTCTGCAGGCTGTATGTACATCTGGTTCTATTCAACAGTTTTGGGTGGCATCTTCTGTATTTAGTGTGTCCCTGATCTCTCAAGAGTTTTCTGAATCTGGGGCTGAATCCCAGACTCTGCCATTGCCAGTGCTTATGATCACTGGCCTGTTCAAAAAGCAAGGACTCCAAGAAATTCTACTTCCTGTGGGCATTTTTGACTTAACTAACAAGTCTTGAACACTTTTTAAGGAAGAATTCAATTTCTTATGCATGTTTTCTATATATGAAGTAAATCAGCCTCTCAGAGTGTCAATTAATCAAAAATTGGCTTTTACAAAATAATCAAATAATGAATGTTAATGGTTTAAAAGTTCTGTAATAGTAAAATCCTTTCTTTCTTTTCCTTCTTGCTCTACTGAAGGGGAAAAAAATAGTAAATTAAGTTTAAATGTTCATCAGATATGGCATGCACATTTGAGCTTAGTTTGTACTGTGAAATGTAGTTGGTTTCCAGCCATCTAGAAGGGGGAAAAAAAAGCTTCAGCTGTCTTAGCCAATTCCTGTCTTTTCTCATTTGTGGAATTTTGTCATCTCCCTCTGGTGGCAAATGTCTGAAATATCCATCACACAGCTGCTGCCGGGGGAGGAACCTTTAAGTCTGTTCCAAGGTGCACAGCCGAAATCAGCAGACTTGCAGCTACAAATATGCAAAGCACAACATCCCTGCTCTCTGGGGCACAGCTCTGACAGCAGAGAGAATGAAATGTAGGTTGGCCTGGGAGCTGGGATTTGCAGTATCCAGTTTGATGCAATGCCAGAAAAAGGCAGCGAGAACAAAGGCTCTTGCACCACGGCCTGAAGGATGGGATCCCAGAGTTTCATGTGGCACAAAACACTGGCCTGAAAGTCCAACAGTCCCTATCAAAATCATATATTAAATACAAATTCTCAGAGAAGACAGGCTTTTGAACATAGGAAAATTAAGAATACCAAAGGGTAATAATTGGACCAAGACCTGCCTAGTTTTGTACTTTTCAAGACACAGTGATGAGAAAAATGAAACAGTGCTTCCTACCCTGTGGGGTTTGTGATTGAGCAACATTTTCATCTGTTAACAAGGGTCTTTTTGATAAACTGACTATTGTTTGAGAATCAGAAATAATATCACAGTTTTGCTTTTCCTGTTAGCTCACTTGCTGCACCTTTTCAAGTGTGTGCTAATACCAGAGTATTTAAAACATTTATCCATTAAAACTATTCAGCAAACTTGGAGGACTACCTTAAAAACTTCCAACTGATTTAAGGAGTAAGTGATGTATCTACATGCTGCCTGTCCTGAATAATTTAACTGAAGTATTCAGGCTCCCAAAAATCATAAATTGAAGCAGTTGAGTAATCCTCTCAACCTGGCTGTATCTTTTTTTTCCCTTGGTCCTACATATATATATATATATAT